>VWZV01007813.1:157885-172741 GCA_013397155.1 Irena cyanogastra
AAAGAAAAAAATATATTTTTTAACTAAATCTAAAGTATAGATGGTTTCATGACTATTTTTAAAAACTGATCTGCAGTTTATTGTCACTAATCATACAGCCATTACCAAGCTTCTGCTTTCAAACTGTTTTTTTATTTTTTTATGATCAGTTGAAGACAAGAAAGCAATAACAACAATACAGCACCTAATGTCACAAAAGTGAAGAATTTGCTTTCAACTCTTATAGGAGTCTAAGCCTCATCTGTTTCATTTTTCATCACAGTTAATCTCTGCAGATATTACACTATATTAAATCTGTACCACAGCCATATATATCTTCAGTTCTTCTGTTATACGTATGTTCATGACAAAACCAAACAAAAAAACCCCCAAATCAAATTCCCCAAGATGTCTCATATGATGAGGATATGTGAAAAGATTTCTTTTAATTCATAGCTAGTTACTAAAATCTAACTATTCTTACGTTTTGCAGTATTAGATCTGCCTGGCCATATTTCAATTTATAAACGCCAACAAAAAAAATTAATAATTTTACCCACTGTAACACTTGCAATCATCTTACATTTCTACTTTGCTTTTTCCCCTTCATATCCCTCCCCCAAAATGGAATTAATAATACAATTAGTGTTGAACACCTAAAAGGTTAATTTCCCAAAAGATTAAAATGTATTTTAGAACTACATTTTCAGCTGTTCTTAGTATGAAATTACACTTGAGACAATTCAATGCAGTAATCTATAAGTATGTGTAACAGTTCCATAGCCATATTTTCCAACACTGGCTTGCATTTCAATGAAATCTGTAGGCAACAGAAACTGAGAGCTGTAGAATACAATAGAAAAAAATTAGTATTCTAACTCAAAATGGATGCAAGTTACAAGCAACAAAAAAAACCCAAAACAACCCTTAGAGAATTCCCTTGGGCAAAAGAAAAAGAATAATGTGTAACACAGGCTTCTCTGAAATTTTTAATATTTCGTGTATGTGCAAATAATAATTACTGATGTCTATGAAGTCATTAATAATATTGTCAGAGAAAAATACTGCTTGTAGTTGAAAAGATTTTTCTTTAAAAAATTAAAAAATTATATCACCTACTCATTTCAAGGTTAACAGAATAATGCAAATTCATATGGGTCCCTGATGATCAAGGTAGGATTAACATATTTTCGCCTTCTCTAATAGAACTGCTTTGGTACAAATACATTGTTCTGCACTGTCATGATGTATGGCTCATATTTAGAAATCTGACAGTTTAGAAGTGCATTATGGCATTCCATTAAACTGAATACATTTTTGTGCTGCAAAGGAAAAGATAAAGAGGCCACAATTCCTGTCTTCTTTTTAAAGAATAATGGCTTTTCTCACTACTGTAGTGAAAATTTTAGAAAATGTGGTATTTAGAGGACTGCTAAGTTCTTCTCTCTGTGTCTCAAAAACCATGAGGACAACTCTTTATTTCATATAAATCCTAATTTTTTTACAAAAACATGAGCCACATTAATTGATAGAGATGTCAGCTAAAACCTCCATTTACAACTGCTATAACAGCAATTCTGAAAACCTTTGGAATTCACCCTGTAAATGGACTGTGATGTTTCATCTTCTGAGCGACATTCATGACTTCTGTGATTGTAAAAGCCCAGAAACACTGGTGACGCACTCTTGTTTCACTAAACAATGCTGTTACTGGCATAAGAAAGAAGGGAAAGAAAAGAAGACTAGAAAAACACATGAAAATTCAGGTTAAAACAAATATGTACAAGGACACCTTATTCCCATGGTGACAGGACAGTGCCTAGTTGTCTACAATACCCTGAAATGTAGAAAAGGCGTTAAGGAGATTTATCTATCCTTAATACATTTTGGGTTGTGCCACTACAAAGCCGGCTATATCATAAACGTTATTAGCCCATTGCTCAAATGCAAAATATTACCTCAACAAGAACCTAGAGAATGCTTTAAAATCAGTTTATAAGTTGACCTTTTTCATTCAGCAGTATGCACTTTGCCTCCTCTTTAGTCTTTTACCCGAAGTTTTCAAAATCACAATTAATAAAGAAACAGCTTTCAGAAGAGCCCTGTTACCCCTAGTGAGAATCATAATTTAGTCGATCATTAAGAAAAGCAAAATGTTTGTGCATTGCCAGAAGAGGAGAATATACAATTGGGTGGGAGTCCTTCCATCACAGGACCCAAAAAGGTAGAAGCCCCAAAGCTTCAGCTGAGTCAACAAAATGCAATGTGGAGCAAGAAGGTGGCAAAAAATCACAGCTTCACACAGCAAATGTGTGAGGAAGAATGGTGGCTTTGAGAATGTGTTGAAGGAGGAACCAGGAGGCCAAGGCTTTATGGCTCTGCCTTTGCTCACCCTTAGCTCAAGATGTGGGAAATTGTCCTCTCTGTTGGTACCTAAAATTTACTCTGTGATTACCTCCTACTATTAGTGGTTTGGATTTGCTGACTATACATGACTTTATCTATATTTCAAAAAAAAAAAAAAAACAAATGCAAAATATCAAAATTGATCCCTAAAGTTTAGTATCCTCTGCTGTTCTTCATACCTACTTTTGTGTGATCTTAGAGACACTCAGGTTTAAAATTGTCTGCCCTGCAGCCACTGGAACAGACGCTTTGCCCATAAGCTGAACAAACTCTTGAGCTTTAACGGTGTTGCAATGTGGCAGAAAGGTGACACCTAAGCTTTATAACACTTCCAATTTAAAACAAACCCAAGATTTTTCCACATGAAAGATACAAGAGCAATGGTGCTGTCTCCATAAAATTATTCCTCTCACTTGGAGTAGTGGGGTGAGAAAAAACATTAGCCATGAAAATGCAGTTTAATGCGACCAATCTTGTTATTTTAGAGTACTAAACTCTAAAATAGAGTGAACAGCTTATTAACTGCAACAAGGTCCAGATCTTCTCAGGTGCAATTAGGGAATGAACGAATGAATCAGTGTTATAGTTTAAAAACTGCTGTTTTAAAGACCTGGTTTTATCCAATGGAAGACCTTCTTAGAACACTACAGAAATATTCACAAGGGCCAGGTTTCCAAAAAAGTAACAATTATTAGTTATTAAAAGCAAAGTTCCAGAAAGAACAAGCTATTTCAGAAAGCTCGCAATCTCAGGACTTTTTTTTTTTAATAAGCAAATGTATTATTAAAATATCCTTAAGGGTTTACTCTGCTACCTGCTCTGTCTGTCTAAAAGGTTCAAGATTCCTGGTGAGATTTGTTTCTTTCTAATGCACAACTTGCAGCTACCCAGTCCATCCAGCAGAGCTGGAGGAGATGCAAGGTTTCTCAAAAAGCTGGTTACACACTGGACTAGTCCTGTTTAAAATATCTCTTTAAAGTATAGAAGGGTTTAGATATAGAGGTATGAAAAACTCTGTTTAGGGAGGTTTAGAAGAATTCCAGCCAAAAAGAATTTGGCTGGAAAAAACACCAATACTTCCAGATTAACATGAAAACAAGGGTTTAATTCTCTTTTACATTTTAACAAGAAAAGCATAAAACCCCCAAAAACCAAATCACGAAAGATAGATAACTTTAACCTATCTTCGTATTTGTAAAGCCACCAACAAAATAGTATCTGAACGCCTCACAGTCTTTAATGGATTTTTCCTCACAATGCTTCTTTGATGCAAAGAAGTTCTATTATCCTTATTCTTCTCGTGAAGAACAGTGTCATGGAGAGATTAAGTCATTTATCCAAAGTAACACAAGATGCCTATGGGAATGACTATGTAATTTATCATGGATCTCAAGAGCCGCAATCCACTGCCTGAACCAGTAGACCATTCTTTTCTTAACAGACAAAAGCTGTTGTACAGTACCTTAAATGACCTTTCAAAATGGCTATTTTGTGCATGGTTTTTGCTCTATCACCATTCTGAAGAAAGCTGTTAAAGCAACACACTTTTAGAGAGCTTAATTAAGCACCCTGTGTCTTGTCTCAACACCAGCTGTGAAACTTGGAAACACACATATTTCAGACCAAATATTACAGATCTCTTGGAAGTCAGCAGCAAAGTTAAATCTCAGCAGCTTGGCAGCTGGAAAAGATCC
This sequence comes from Irena cyanogastra, assembly GCA_013397155.1. Lineage (NCBI taxonomy): Eukaryota > Metazoa > Chordata > Aves > Passeriformes > Irenidae > Irena > Irena cyanogastra. The sequence continues at coordinate 161,965 of VWZV01007813.1, forward strand.
TTCATGCTTTGCAAATGACCATACTTTATTCAAGTCTTTTAAAGGTTTTTCTCAAGGCTTTTTATATGCCTGTGACTGAAAAGAACTACTATACTTGCAATATATGTCTGAATATATGGCAGGAGCCATTTGGTAACTACCAAAATATGTTCTTTCCCAGCACGCTGAAGAGCTCTGTTTATCATTTGGTAAAGCTGCTTAAAAAGAAAAGGCAGTCAATTGTTTTCTCTTTATATTCAACGAATGGTTTCGGTCTGAATGTAATTCAAGCTACAGGAGCACCCACGAGACTGGTAGTCTAAAACAGTGGGTCAGTATCTGCCTTGGAGGACACAGATTAATTAAAATATGCTATCTAAAGAAAAAACTACTAAAGTTTTGTCTTTATCCAAAGAATAAGTACAAGTCATATCAGCAACCTAAAACTCTCCAGCCACTACATTCACCTGAAGGGATCATGACCAGGAGTGAAAAGTTTACTGGGTCACGCTCCTTTAATCTTACCGTCTCTTTTGAGTGACTGCCAAAACCTCTGCTTATGATGAAGTCTATGAAAAAGAAAATGAACTGAGATCATAATTTAAATTCCACACAGTTCACAAACAACTTTCATATGGTAACAATTTTTGGTCACTGGTTTACTGAATTTGAATTGGTGACCTAAAGGTGAAAGATTCTGCATTCCAGTATCAATCTCCATGCTGTTTATTGTTCCAATTTTCTGAAGTTCAAAGTGGCAGAAGCGAGACTTACATGGTTAAACACAGTTGTCTCCACTTCACAACCACTTCAATATTTTCAAATTTTTTTCCCTTAAAATAATTCGAAGCATAAACCACAATTATACAAATTTTTCTAGTATATAAAGAACTTTTTATTAAAAAATATATGTACCTCCATTAAATAAGAAAATAATCTGTCACATAATAAAATTACAATATTTAAGAAGTTCTGTTATGAAAAAAAATGTGTTACGAGTTCAATTGTGCCTTTATGAAACTGTCTGCTTCTTCCAATGGCTTTTAGTTATAAGCATCATACAGATTGCTTTGGCTAACTTAAAAAAACAAAAAAAATCCCATGATTTTAAGATTTCATAATTTCCCTCACAAATCCCCATATTTTATTAATTCCTTTATTTTTTTTTCCTAATCCATCAATTCTGTTCTGTACTTAAAACATGAAACTTAACTAACACAGTACTTTATCAGCTTCAGTGATAAAGTGAATACATTTATTTCCAGGAAATGGACTTGTGAAAAATCTCAAGGAATTCTGAGCTGCCACTGAAGTTTTTTTCTGTCAAAACCTTTGAAAAAAAATTTTTTTTCCATTAGGAAATGGGAAAGAAACTGAGAGGAAACAAGAGAAGGAAAAAATGCTTTCAGAAAAATTAGAAAGGAATTTCCAAAATACTCTGTGTCTAAACTGTAGGCAACCAAATGAAAGATTTGTACCATGGAATTACTTATTTTTAACCATTGAGGCAATTTTCTTCAGTTTTCTAAATACCTTAGCTCTTCAGCATTTTTTAATGAGACAGACGTAAGAAAAAAGAATAGCCTCACCTACAAATTTATGGCAATGCTATTTAATCTTCTGTTTCAATAGTACATTTTTAACAGTCTATCTTTTACCCACAGAGCAACAAAACACAAATCTGAACACAATCTGAAATCCTTAATCTGATATTGGGAGGGGGACTTCATATTTATCCTGTGAAGGCAGCAGTTCTACAAACTCTTTGGCATACAGAGCTCATCCCGTGAGAGTTATACATCATTCAAGAGAAAAGAAATTATTAAATTATTATTTTTTGGTACCTAGTTTCACAACCTGGTAACTATTTCTTCAGAGACTGATTGACTTTTATGATCTGTGCTTTTAATTATATTTTTTATCAGCCAGCATTTTCTACTATTGCCCTTTCCTGCTTTACATTATGCAAATCTCAACTATGTCAACAAAAGCAACTAGACCACAACATCTGTACAAACCCATTAAGTGAAAGGGAAAAAAAAAAGACAGAAAAAAAGACGGAAAAAAAGAAAGGACCCAAAATTTGTTTCATGGCCTATTTGGTTTAACAACAGACCCAATGCCCATTCAAGCACATATAATTCAGAAGGCCTGCCTGCCAGCAATAAAGACTGAAATTGGATACTTTGTGAGATTAATTACCTAGATAGGGCATGATAATGCTAGTCAAATGGGAAGGTAATTAAAGTGCACCTTCCATGAAAATTATTCATTGCTGATGGATCAGGTGACAGATAAATCAAAAGGCACTTAAAAAAGCTACAGGTTAACTTTGTGGAAGGCCGTTCCTCCCTGGAAGCCCCTGCAACCATGCTCCCATTGTGAGACAAAAGGAGGGCAACGTGGCCCCTGAGAAAGAGGAGCCCAGGGAAGAGTTACCAGCATTGTGCCTGCACACAAAGGGGCAGCTAGAGTGGAACCAGTCGGCGGGCAGCCCTCGGATTCCAGGATCTCTCTGCTTGTGCGCCGTAAAGGGCTGTTGCACCATGAAAGGCAGCAAGTGATGAATTAATAAGTTGACTGGTCCCCCGGGTGCAATCCTTACAGGCGGAGGACATGCCGCGGTAATCAAACGGGGCTATAAATTGTGTACATTGAATGGCACAAAACGCATCTCACTTCATCACCGTTAAGTCAAGACTTCCTGAATTTGTCATTAACTCTTTGGCTTCAATGTATTTATTTAAACAGTAAAAGTAAGAGAAAGAGCTTACAATAACAAAAGGGCAACTGATACTACCCAGCGGGATATACAGTCTAATGGAGATCACTGACTTTTACTTTCTACAGCTACATGGGTCAAAATCCACTCCTTTTACACCAAAGCTCCCCCTGAGATGCACCAATTAAGTTCAAAACATTACACTACATGCACTTCTGAACACAGAAAAAATCCCCAAAACCACAGGACAGAGTTACTTTTTTACAGCTAGTTTACACAAATTCCTAAGCATTTATTCCATATTTGAAGAAAATGGAGTGTTTACATGGGTAAGTATTTCCCAAATCCCAAAATTTTACAGAAAATTTCTAAACGACCTTATATTAGATGTAACATCTGAGATTACTAAAATGTTTGAAAAAGGACCAATGTATGAAGAAAGTTCAATAATTACCACCTTCTCCTTACGTGTTTTTGTTTTTTTTTTTAAAGTGTGCTAGCTCTCTAGGCTGTGATACTGGATAATACTGACTGTTCAGAGGTAGTTCAATGGAAAGCAATTTTTTGCCACCCTATTTGTCCTTAGTAGTCATTTTAAATGGCTTAGATACCTAAAGAGAATCTTACCACTGACTCCGAATCAGAGCATAAATAGGTATAAGAACATTTTTTAGAAATTCTTTACTAATTTTCTTCTATCAAAAATATACTTGAGGTTTTCCCACATTTTGAAACAACAGTTCTGTGTGTTTTATCAATAGCTTCAAAACTATTTTACACACATTCCCAGAATATTTTTACCTTCCCTAGGCTTCATAGTGAGTAGAGGAAAGGAAAATTTAAGTCAGTATTGAAACATAATGAAAACTTTAAAAATAGGAACTACGAACTGAAGTACTTTCTGTGGGTCCAATGGAAAGCATAACCCTTTTTCAAAACAGAATTTATGAAACAAGCTATGATTGTTCCCAGGAGTGCTCTACATTCACAAAAATTTATATGACCACATGACCAAGAGAGGCACGGTACCAGTTTACCAACTTCCCTGCAGTTGGCAGATGTGGTATTTCCCCCAGAAAAGGAGCTCTGCTGATTTTATGAATAGATTTATCACTCTGAGATTAGCTCATTACAATATTTTGCAAGAAGTCAAATTTTATAGACCTCCTGATCTATAAATTTACCTCAGGAGACCTAGGAAACTTAATCTAGTAAAGTAAATGGTGCTAGAGTTGAGAATGAAGTATGAACACATGCTTGTCCATACTGTTACTTTGTTAGCATGCTTAGCTAGTTGGGCATAATTCTGGCAATCTCAACATGAGAACACTGTTTTGAGGGACAAAGAAGTTAATTTTGCATGAGCCCTGACATGACAGGAACAGAGGATGAATCCTGATCTCTTTGAGCAGGCTTAGCTTTGCTAAGCAGGGAACACCCATTAGTTTCTTTAAGAGTCCCACTGTCTGTCTGCTGATATCCCAGTGGAGTTTGAGCTATCAATTTAGACCTACAGATTGCTAAATTGGATGGGACGTGTCTGCCTGAGATATCACCACCAACATCTCAGTACAGGTCTGAAAGACAGTCTCTTTGGCTTACAGAATTCACTCTCCAAAGCATTGTGAATGTGACAATAATCTGAGAGCCTGGGGTACCTGCTAGGGAAAACACTGAGAAACAGCTCCCAAGAGTTTGGTGAAGGAGTTCACTTTCTCTTCTTATTTCTCATTAAAGGTTACCTGACTGTAATTGTTCTGTGCCACTGCATGGCTGATCAAATTCATTTTTTACACAGAAGGTTGCAACACTGATGGGTGGCCCTTACTGCATTATTGTAGACAAAATAAGCTGTAAGGCACCTGCTAGCCTCCTAATGGGGACTCTTAACCAGCATTACAATACAAATAAATCATAGAACAAGTATTTTATATTTTTAAAACATTTTTAACATTAAATCTATAAACTGCAATCAAGTAAAATATCCCCATTTTTAGGACACACCTGTATATGAATATCCTCACTAAGCACCTTGGTTAATTCAGTCCTTGGTAAACAGCTTCAAGGAGTCTTAATAACATGAATAAGACAAGCAAATTATTTTCTAGAGTTTTAAAATCCCACAGACAATAAACTATTTTAAAATTTGCTTGCTTGCTTAATATTTTCTTGAAAATAAATAAAATCATGTAAATATTTAACGCTAACATTGTGGCAGAAATTAACACGTGTATGTGGGGTGTGGGAGGAAGAGGACATTCAAGTCATCAACTTTTGCCAGTTAATTTAGGTAGCTAAATAGGGAAGGTAATCTAATGCTTCCTCTGTAATTAAGGACGAGTTGATGCACAATTCCTAAACTTGGCTCCTGTTCCAAATCACTCCCTAAAGAAACCTATCAATCTCCACCGACCACAACAATGTAAATATCCACCAAAGATTTAAATGCTAATGTTTAATGCCAACATCAAAGAGCAGAATGTTTAGTCCTAAAATACTTCATGTGATTAACTCCACACAATATAAAGTGCAATGACACTTTTCCCTCTTCATTACCAGTTAAGCTGCAATATAAAAATTAGAACTAAGGCTGAAATTTTGATCTCAGCTACACAAGGGAATATCTGGAATAATTCCACAGGAGGTCCACAGAGACACATCATTACAGTATTGGCTCTGAAATATTAGCATCCAATTCCTCATTTCACTGCCATGATTAGAGGCTGTATGAACTTAAATAGACTCTTTAGCGAAATAAATGGCATTTCTCCACACAAGCATCAGGGTTTACTAGCTTTGAATCTGCTCTGCTGACTCAGCCACTACTGCCTGATAAGAGCTTGGGTATTATGGAAAAATATGAGCTCTCCACGATGCATTAGGAAATGGGATTCTCAAAAAAATAGAAACATTTAGGTGACAGACAGAAAAGGTCAAAAGCAGAGATGGCAAATAGATCCATCAGCAGACATGAGATGGAAGATACAGAAACTGAAGGGTCTGCTGCTGCAAATAGACACATACGAGAGAAAAAACCAGATTCAATGGATAATTTTGTACAAGCTGTTGAAACGCAGGTAAAAGTTTAGGAGGGGTCATACAAAGCAAAGCTAAGAATCACAGTCACAGGACCTCACTCCTAATCTTAAACCTACTTAAGAGGAAGCGAGATCTGTCTGGAAAATTCCAAAAAATACACTAACAGGATAGAAAAAAGAGTGATTAAAAGGAGATTGAGCTACATTGTAGGTGTGTGTGTGCATGTACATATGTGTATATCTCTCCTTCTCCTTTTCTTATATAGCAGAAACAAGATGGAAATAAGCTATGAAACATCCCATTCTGCTCTTCTAAGCTTTCTTGCATTAATTTTGGAAAAATTCAAGCAGTTCTGTGAATATTTTTTCTTAAGATTTCCTGTGTTTCTGCACATGTGGATTCTCATGTGTCTGACACACCATTTACTCCATTTCATAAGGAATGAGGTCTTTATCAGTCCACTGACTACAGGTAAGACCTTAAGATTTCTACCTCTCTGTCAAACATAGTTACAAATGGTTAAAATCGATTGACAGAGGATAAAGGATCTGAAGGAAAATTTTCCAAAGAGATGTGCATTTAGCATGCTCACAGGGCCCTGGATGTTTAGAAAACTGAGCCAGAAATGACCTCTTCTTAATTAGCATTATTATTAAAATGGTCTGAGTCATACGACTTATGACACTTGCTGTGAAAATTTAAATGCACAAATGAAAAGCAGCAAGTCGGGGAGTTTAAAACTATCACTAAAGTCTTATTTATTTTGCAGTCTGCCAACACAAACAAACTACCTTATGGAAATATAAAAAGCAGCTTGTTATAAGCTTGAATTTAGGATGCCTATATTGGTCCCACAGTAAGATTTCTGTGTCATTACCATGAACATGATTTAGTTGTATTATGTTCACATGTAGACACCATTATGTAACACTTAGCTCAGACAAATGGCTCCATTCTTGATCTTTCTTATTCTACTGTAGTTAACGACCAAATATTGTTAAAAATTGGGACACTAATTATCTGATGTCGACATGTTATGGATAATTAAGAATTGCTCACTCTGACGCCATGCTAATTGTTTTTCACATGTCTCCTTCTCTCGTCCTTGCGTCCTCAACAAGGCAAGTAGCTACAGGTTTATACGTACATCTCTGTCACGTACTTTGTCACAGAACATACATCATCCTTTCTGGCTCATCCCCGATTAATTTTGCTGGCTTGCAGCAATTATCTCTCCCTTTGTGACTGACCTCCTGGTAAATGGAGTGCATGATCACTGGGCAACTTTTTCCTGCGTATTTTACCACTTAATTGATCATTGTTGCCTGACCACAATAGGATACAGTAAATTTAAGTCATAAAATAGTTGAAGTTGAGAGGAAGTGGTAATCGTGTTTTAGCAATTGTAGCTGACAGCTGTAAAAATCAGATCTTGATAATGTTCTCTCATTTACCCTATTACTTGGATCAGTTGGTTAAAGCTGTTAATGATCCTCTTGGATCAATGTCGTTTGCTTGTAGCTATAATTTACTGCATTGGTGGATTAGTACAGATGTTTTCATAGATAGCTCTGCATCATTCCACCAGATTGCTGTCTGCATCAAATTTGCTTCCATTCATCACTAACGAAGCAAAGAAAAAGATAATCAGCATCTCCTATCTTAACATTAACTATTGAACTTGGGATAACACTTTTACTGTTGTCAATTTGCAGCCTTCAGCCATGGCTTCCTCTGTAAATTGCCCTGAGAGTTCTCTCTAGAAATAGAACCAATTAGATGTTTTGACTGTTACAGGGAAAGACTACAGAAACACTTAACTGTACAAAACAATACATACACTAAAGAGTAGTAGATAAAACTGTTCAGTTAGGAGTATGCCCTATGGAGTCAGGGTTGGTTCTATCACATACAAAGCAGAAGAAACTACACTGGGCGGCGATGTGTCAAAGTTGGCAAAAATTGTCCAGGCTATTAATTATTGAGACTATTCCAGCATCTGAAAAATCTGCTGACATCCATGGGTTGTCATAGTGGGTAAGTCAGCAATGGTCTATTAAGGGAGATGTCTCCCTTCCTTATTACCCCACTTGCATTAAAAAGATCATACCCAGCTCTTACCAGAATTTGTCTATCTTCACCCTTTCCTGCCAGAGGTGAACCATTTATTCTCGGGCCATTAATACTCCCTAAACTGCCAGAAGGCCATGAGCCAAAAGAGGAAGACTTGTCTTTCTCCACTGAGGGCCCATTTAGCCACATCTGGTTTTCCTTCTAGAAAAAGGAGGCTTATTAGCACACGCAACAAATATAAACTAAGTAACTTAATAAAATAACGATGTGCTCCTAAAGAGAAGCAGCACAATCTCTGACTATATTTCTAAAGAGAATACATATAAAAAAAGGAAACTGGAAATACACTGTCTTAAATTGCTGGACAATTCTACATGGCATCATTTAAGCTTAATGAAGAAACTTCTTTAGCTCTCCCTATACAAGCTACCTTCTCTCTTCTAAAGATTTCCACAGGAGTCAATACAGTAGGTTGGCTCCATGCCATGCTGTCATCAAATGCTTCACTATATAGAGATGTTACAGCCTAAGAATTTTTTAATTCACTACATTCAATCTTAATTAGGATTTCACATTTGGTAGCACTTATGCACTTGCAATAGTGCCTTTCAACAGTGGTGTTCATTTCTCATTGAAAAAGCATCTGAGCACTTAAAAGGCTTTGTTTGTTCTAGTGACTATGGCACTTGAATTCTTCAAAAGGTCCGAAACAAATAAACAACATTGAGTTCAGAGTTCCTACTGATTATGTCCTGCACTTATTTATATCCTGCATCCAGCTACCATACTACAGTTCACAAGAAGCAGTAAAAGGAATATCTGGAGATGTTGCTCTGCCGTGAAAATCGAAGGTCTGTGAAGTTGTATATTCTTTGCACATAAGTTAATTAGCCGCCCTAGATTGTGTATCACCAAGTATAAATATATCAAGTGATTTCTTGTGTTTGTAGTGCAGCTATCTTGAAAGTCTTTGACACTACCTGGGTCATCACAGAACTATGTATTAAAGTTCTCAAAAAGTATAATAAAGTGTAAAGAGTTTCTACTCTGTTGAAAAGAACTTGTGGCCCTGAGAAAAAAATCTAACTATAGACGAAGTGAAAGAAGAAGCCAGACATATTTTTAAGGGTTTAAAAATTCACCCAGCAGTGTGTCACAAGTATAGCTCTTTAATCTTAGAGACCTTCCAAAGATTGGTCATAGACAATGTGATGTTAACACATATACTTGCTTTTTCAGATCAGGATTAATTTTTCATCACTGTTTTTATGAACACAATTGGTTTAACTCACAAATATTGAGGAGATAGCTGGTCCATGTTTTTAAAACGAAAAAGGGTTTCCTAGTCCTTTGTGCGACATCAGTAAAGTAATCCCTCCTTTCCATGGCTAAATTGTACTTTATGTTGCTCATTTTCTTCCTCAAGTACATAGTTTTTTATTGTGCAGCTGGTGAAATTATTCTTGAGCAGTGTACATTAGACCATGGTGACATAACCTGCTTTTTCAATAGCTCAGTGCACAGGAAAGTCAATAGCCCTGCGGCTGTCATGCTTCTCTGAGCAGGTTGCCACCAAACATTCAACATACATAGCTTAATCAGACCATTTCTAATTTGGAGCTCTTTTTTCTGTGAAGCTGAAGCTTTACTTAATTTTTGTGTAGTTACACTAGAGCGCGCCTTCCCATTCTTTTCATTTCTAACTACTGTAAAATCTAGATATTCTTTATAGAAAAAAAATTAGTTTCTTAGCGAAAGTTATCACATCTCTTCCAAAAAAAGCTTTTATGATAGAGGTGGACAGGCAAGAGTTCTGATATCCACTTGAGAAAAAACAAAAACAAAACAAAACAAACAAAAAAAAACCACAAAAAAACCCCCAACAACATATTTTTAGTATACTATACAAAAATCCAAATAACATTCAGTCACAAACTGATGTGCAAAAACCTGACATAGACTCAAAATGTGATATGAAGTTAAAGTTTCCTTCCAGGATGACAGAGCGCCCCTTGCTTTTGTTCCTGTGTGTTCTGATAGAGCATAAGGTTCAAATCCTGCTCCTATTGAAGTCAATGACAAAGCTTCCACTGACTTCAGCGGTGCAGGATCAGACCCTAAGCAACACAGCTAGCCTCTGCTTGCTTTTTATGCCTCTTATCTTTCAGTGAAAAATATTGGAACAAATTAGAACTAAATAGTTAAAAAAAAAAAGAATTAATATCAATTAGCTACTCTGCGGTACATTTTCTTATAAAATATACTGCTTGCCATTCCAAATTTTTTGTGAATATACATGTTCTGTGTATGTATATAAAATATCGTTGAAACTCTCAAATATGTGCCATACCATATTATATCCTAGACAGATGTTTCCTTCTTCATAAAAAGCCTGAAGAAAAATCTAACATTTAATAATCCAATACTAATGCCCCAACCTTGCAATTCTGTAGTATCTCTATAACCTTGTGGATGTCACAATATTAAATACGACCTGATACAGTCAGTGAATGAACAAACTGCTTTCCTTGATTGGATGATATTTGCTATACAGAGACTGGAATTCTTATCAAGTTTTTATCCATCAGTTTAATTCAGGTATAAACTCAGTTATCGCCTCCTGTAAAAAAATCTGTGATATTAGTTCAGGGTAATGTGATTGCAGATCAATAGGCAGTAAGCTCCACAGAAATAACCCAATCCATTCTTCTAATGTACTGAAAAGACATCTAAAAAAGTACAAGAAAAATAGGCATCATATGCAACTAATTTCTACTCTAATTTTTCCCTTTTTAGTTGATGACCACGGAGTCCAGAACACTTACACTGCTATGCTCTCTGCCTACTGGTCTGGGAAATTTTTTTAAAATATTAAAATATATCTTAAATATTATTAAGAATAAGCACAGACATACATACAGCTCCCACTTAAAAAATAAGCAAAAAGGTAACCCAAATGCAGTC
>VWZV01007813.1:172857-233768 GCA_013397155.1 Irena cyanogastra
AAAGTGACTTTTTGTAAAATAATTCCCCCAGCTCAACAGGTGAAATACTTTTGGTGAAAATAAAACATTATTTTTTATAATCTGAATTCTTTTTACATGCGGCATTGCTTTAAAATATATATATATTGATGATGTAGCCATATCAATGTGTGAAAACTGATCTACAGTTGGACGCTAGGAGATGAAGCGTAGCTCGAAAAGTAAAGTCATTAGCAGGAAATAGGCAAGGAAACCTATGGCTAGAGGAAGTCCACTGAAATGGGAAAACATTGAAGAAATGTTAAGTTGCACACTGAAGCTATTTGTAATAAGCTGTCATGGAGCACCAGAAGTGGACATTGGATGGAAGATGTAGGCGAAGGTAGATTAAAACAACTTGGTGACAGCATGGGAAGAAACCACAATGACCTGGGGAAAGGAGGGAGGGGAGAATAGGACTAGAACACTGAGGTCATAGCGACTGGGAAAGCTGCAGGCATCAATCTTCTTCATTGCTGCTGTGCTGGGGGACAGTTCATCGCTGAAGAAAAGTCAAGTTTAAGTGAGACTGACAGGAACAGGAAACAAATAGATGGTCAGTAGTGCAGAGGCTATGAAGGAAGAGACTTTAAAAAATGAGTAGGGATAATTGAGAGCTGGGGAAAAAGAGTCAAGAAACAAAGAGAAGAAAAATTATAAGCAGCAAGAATGAAAGGAGAATGTAACATGAATGTGAAGTGTCTCTCTCATTTAGAAAGACTTCAGAATTACCTAAGAAAGGCAGAACCCATCCCATAGATTTGCATTTATGCATTCAGCTATTTCTTCTTGTCATGTAAATCAATGGTGCTGCTGCTAATAGTATATGTGATTTTATAGCATGTAATTTTTTTTTTTCGGTTCGAGTTGCTGGGATAAAGTTGATTTGACAAATTCTGCTTACTTCCTTTTTTTAACTGTGAAATTTGGGATCTGCTTTTTTTTTAGCAAAAGGTCTTAAAATCTACCTCTAAGATGTAAAAATGGAATAGCAGCAAATCAACATATACAAAGGAAATTGTTACTATAAAACGATGCTTTTCAAGAGTAAGCCTTGATTATGGAACTGAATCAGGGTTTTTTAACCAATTGAAGTTGTCAGCATTAAGCCCATCTGAAGGCACAGTATGACCTAAGAGTGCTATGGGGTACCTTTCTCTTGCTCCCTGCACTAGAGCAATGAATACATTTAGGGTCAATTATTGGCAATACACTTTTAAACTTCTGTTTGTCTTAGTCAGTAATAAGGTAATAAGGCGTGATGTGTGTCCCCTTGGATGTGATTTTTTCTTTTCAATGACTATAAAGACAATTTAAGCTGGCTCAGGACACACACTTAAATTTTCTCAAACCCTGATAGATTTTGATATTCATTCAAAATATTCTAAGTTTTATTGTGGCCAGGGTAGGTTTGGTGTACATAACCCCTTACCAGACATGAGTCCATTGTTCATTCAGATAAATTCTAGAGGAAAGGATGCAGAAAGATAGTTTTTAAAACATACTATCTTTGCAAAAATGTCAACAGTAAAACTATAAAATTGTTATTGAAGCATATTTCATAAAATGAAAATGCATGAATGCCAAAATACAACAAATATTCATCTGCAGTGAAACCTACCCAATTTCCATTCACCTTCTGGATGTTATATGGAAAAAATGTAAAATTTGGGAAGGAATTTGATGGATCAAAAGGAACTACCAGTACAACTGAAAGGGGAATATTTTATCAGGGAACTGGTTAATTTTATTTTTGGTAAAAACCCATTCTTGCAAAGGTAGTGTTTGTCAGCTGTTTGTCAGGTGCACCTCTTTAGTACATTTGTTTATTGTAACTAGATCTTAGTCACATTCAAATCTGAATTCTACAAGGATGCAGGGGTTCTCATAGATCAGCTTGCAGTACCGGGATGACATCCTGTATTCTTTATATGATGCTGGATAGGCAAGGTATGAAACAAGATGGTTTACTCCTGGGGGACATTGTGTACTTAATCTTGTCAAAAAAAGAAAACAAAGGAAAACCAAAAGGCTCATGGTTCTTGGCTAAAGCATAAAAATATGCCATATGACAACTGATAGCCTAGTCACTAAGTCTTTTTAGAACAAGGAATGAACAGCAATGTGTCATACGTGTATATACATAAGCGATGTGAAATGATACCTACCCACTTGCAGTCATTTTATCGTGTTGTTTCCACAAATATAAATAGGTTTTTATCCACCACCTGGCTCTTTTATGTGGCATGCTCTCTTTGTCTCATCAGAAGCTTGTTACATGTGGGCGAAAAAACACTGAATATATTCTATAACCCCATTCTTTTATCAATAATTTCCTGTTATCATTACACAATGATTTGAATTTTGTGACTATGGCCACAAAGGAGCAATTCAATTAAACCAAAACTACAAAGGGAAAATCTCATTGCAATCCTCTGTGCAACTGGTGAACCCAGTAATTATATATAGCCACCTATTGTGTTAGCATAATAACATGTGAAGAAGGTTTAGTTAGACACATTTACACACATAAAAAGTAATATAGGCATAGAAAAAGTCAGTTTTGCCAGAAGTATAGAACAGTCACACAGGAACAAATGAGAGCTGCATGAATCCTAGTTTACTTAGCTATAAATAAATCCAACATTTTCTTTCTCTCCATAGTAAAATAAAAGAGAAACACAGAAGCATAACAGTTTCCTTTGAGCAACCAGTCTCTTTCTGTTCAATTATAGTCATCAATCTGTTCCACCTAAAATATTTTCCTCCTTGAGAAACCAAAGAAATCAGTATTAGGACCCAAAACATGCTGTTACAAAAATAATGTAGAAGAGGTCTTTCCTTGTGCTAAATGCATTTGTTCTGAACGTCTGTATTTTCTTTAACACAAATTTTGTAATTCTGTGAAAAAGAAAAAAAAATCTGCATTTATGTGGCATTTCTAATCAGAAAATGGTGAAAAGCTTGGTAAGGAAAAGTGAAGGTTATCTTCATTTTACAGAGAAAACTGCAACAAAAAGAGCTTAAAGCCATTTTTTTCTTCTAAAATCTATCCTCCATGTATATCCCTTTTAGATGCCAAATTGGAAGCCTTTAAATCTTTATGTTCAGAAGTGCTAAACAGGCAAAGCTTCAGTCATACCATTTCTCTAAACAGTGTCAAATCTCGGGAAATGCTGGTCTGTGCATAATCCCACAGGAAACTGGAGAGTAAGGAAGGAACAGAGTCAGATCTCCTGCTTCATGGTCTTACAAAGCTTGTCTAGCAGGTTGAAAATTTTGGATTACTTTAAATCTTTAGTAAAGTCTAGATGTCGTCTCTAATATATATGCAAGCTATAGTTTCACTAACATCTCTGGGCTTGATGTGAGGATGATTTCATAAAATCACATAGCTTGTGTTACTCATAAGATAGCACAGTGTAACCATAGTGTAACCACAGTGTATCTTCTGGCCTAATAAAAGCCCTGTAAATCCATGACTATGACAACACAAAATAATGAACTATAATGAGTTATCTTGCAGAAAACACAACAAACTTCTGATTAAGGCTTTTTCATCTTCCTGAGATGTGATACTAGCCACTAAATTGCACTGTTTCTTCTTTTACCCTCTGTGCCACTGAACCATCAAAGCACATAAAGCCAATTTGATTCAGCTAAACAGGAAAAAGTCCAGATCCTCTTCTTCATGTGATAGTTCTGCATAGTCAACTACAGAGAGCAGAACACTGTCCACCTGTGCATGTTTGGAGAATTATTTTGAAGATGAAAAATCAAGGCGCCAAAATAATATCATCTGTGGTGCAAAAACAGTTTCAGGGTAAGTTTTCTGTGCTGAAAATCTCATCATAAACTTCAAGAACTGAATGAACACAGAGACCAATCCTTTCAGCCACAGAGATGGCTCTAAAATAATATAAAATGTGCATTTGGAATCCATAAGAGCACTATAGGGAGATTAAATATTCCATAAATACTCCAGCCTAACTTTAACAACCATACCAACTGTCCTAAATCTGGGGGGAAAGACGGAAGGCTTTGAACTAAATTTCTTGTCCTTTATTTTATTTTTTTGAGATGACTACCTTTAAAGTACAAAGTAACTACAGTTTTTCCTGTTTGTTTGTTTGTTTGCCCTGTTTGGTGAGTTTGTTCTTAATTCAAAACATTACTTTAGGGGATCATTTCTACTGCATTAAAAAAAAAAAACCCAGATTCACAGTCACTGAAATTTCCTCCAAGATATAAGTATGAAGTATGCTTTAATATGTTAGTCAGCTGTTCTTACAGGAAGCACCACATCAGTTATTCGCTTTATACTTTTTTTAACAATATTTCTTCGAAAGCCAGATCTTGCAAATAATATTCAGTTTAAGACTATTCAAATTACAAAGGGTTAGCTTTACTATTCTCTCTTTAGGACCACAGCACACTATTGTCTGTAATTTTATCAAGAAGCAACTCGCCAGTTCAGAAACCTAAACCTGAGAATTCTTTTTTTTTTCATTCAGCTGCAGACAGCTAAAGCCCTTTTTTTCCCTGGGGTGATATGCTTGTTTGATTTTATTTCCCCTGACATTTCACCTGTCAGATTATGATAAATAGAAGAAACAAAGAATAATCATCACATTCTCATTGCATCTCATAATCAAATATCTGGAAATAGAAGATAAATCAGAAATATTGTCCTGAGGGAAAACATTAACACTGAAAACACCACCAGAAATCCAAATCATCTTTCACTGACCTAGGACTCCCATACATGTTTAAAAAATTAAAAAGAAAATCTGCATAGAACTGTCACATCTATTTTTTTCATCTTCAAATACTAGGGAATTAACTATAATGACGTAAGAACAAAAACAAAACAAAAAGTTCCTAAGTTAAGAAATTCTATTTAATAACAAAGCTGTGCATCTTCTTTAAGTCTTTTGTAAATGCTTTCTGAAAGCAATCCAGACGCCAAGAAACAGGACAGGTTATCCTGAAATAGTATAAGCTCAAATTAAATAGCTGGCAAGGTGAAAAGATTAATGAGCCAGAACACACTAAACATGCTCCTGATTTACTGCATCTATAGTTTGCATGTTCCAAATTTCTCTCAGTTTCACAGCGTTGAGATTCATAAGTGATGAAAACTTACCTGCTTGGCCGGTGGTAATACTGACAGCTGCAAAAAGCCTCTGGGAACGACTCAAGTCAGAAACCCCATTCACAGCTTCAACTTCAAAGGTGTAGTTAGCATGAGCTAGCAGGTCCATGACAGTGACATAGTTATCTACTAATCCAGTTTGCTGGGGCATATATCCAATGTTGCTCCCACAGGGAACACACTCGCCCTGCTCCCAGCTGCACCTCTTGCACAAAATGCGGTAGGTCACATCACTTCTTCCCCCGTTGTCAGCAGGAGGACTCCACTCCAAACTCACGGTAGTCTGGTTGATATTGAAAATTAGGTTCTGTGGTGCAGATGGAGGTCCTACACAAAGAAGTCCAGGGTAATTACACAAAACCACAGTGGAACATACAGGTAGCATTTTAATTACTGAGACAGAAAACAGTTGAAGCATTTTTCTTCACATAAACATTTCATTATTTTTAGTACAGGCTGCATAAAAGCTTTCTTGAATTCATTTGGCAAGAGCTTTATTTATTTCCCATTAAGACAACAGAATAACAATTGTCTGTTTATTTACTGCAACTGATTTTAGCTGTTTCTCTTCTGTGTAATTAAAAAGAATGGTTAATATACCTTAAACGTTCTCTTTTACAGGTTTTCCAAATATGGGTTTGGTCATCTCTTCTAAACATGCTGCACAAGCTGCATCTAGTCCTTTGTTATCAGCTCTGATATGATTTACAGAGACATTTAGTAATGTTTTGGATTTAGGAGACTTCCACTATTTGAACTACCAATCTGTGTAGGCCAATCTATTTGCAGTTAGAAGGTTAAGTCAGATCCAATTACAGTTCAATCAAAGTGCAGCTCCACAGAGGCTACTTTTCATTTTTCACATTACTAATTTTGGTATTATATCACATAACGCACACTGCCTACAACAATTTAGGGAGAACTGGGCCTGTATTATATCCATTAAAGTGAGTTATGCACTTAGGCAGCATGCAATGTTTTCCAAAGCCATACCAAGCACACTTGAAAATTATATTTATGCTGATTCTGTATTCACTGTCAACCCTTTTCCCCTCTGCCTTTCAATTTCTTTTACCGTTGCAAATGTACTTTTCAAACACAGGAAAAGCCAGACAAAACTATTCGCTGCAAGTGGCTGCACCTGGTTGGTTAAGCAACGTCCTTTACTATTAAATTCATGACTCACTCACTCACTTGTGCATGCGACATATGGTGGATCAGAAGGTGCTCTATAATAGCTATCTTCACAGTCGCATCTGGAAGATCCTTCCTTGTCAGAGAAGCTGTGAGTAGGGCAGCGGGAGCACTGCAGATCTTGTGAGGAGGATTTGTAGAACCCACGGCCACAAGCTAAAGCAGAACAAAACACATTAAGATTTAGATTTGCAGGGACTTCTATCCAGATCTTTTTCTGCTTCTGTCACACAAGGTGTACATTTCTGTAAACATCTAAACTGCCCACTCTGTTATGTTGGCTCAAGCAAGATATGCTCACAATTTCTTTTTCTTCAGATGATGTGATGCTGTTAATGATTTTTTGTGGCATTTTTATGAAATCAAGTATATACTATATGTACTTCAACAGCTGACATTACAACACTTAAAAACAGAGAGCCACATAAATACAAGAAGCATCTGGTTTTCACCAGAGCAGAGTACAATAATGGTGTAAAATATCTGGAATGCCTGCAATAGGCCTAAACAAAAGGAAAACACTCTAGAGATCTGCTGTAAGGTCACTGAAGTGTTTATGGTATCTGAACTAGTTGTTTTGGAGCAAAATTTATTCTTTCCTGATCTCAGAAATCCGAAGAAGCTGTAATCCACCAGCAAACTCTGATCCTGAGGAAAGAATGAGGCATGAACATTTGTTTAAAAGATTACTCTGGTAGGAACACGAAGAAAGAGGAGGAGAGCAGACAGCATAAACTGCTCAATTGGTTTTCCCAGTTTCACAGAGACAAGTAGGTCGAAATTAACTTATTAAAACTTCCAAGGAAAAGACAAAAGATGGACAATAGGAAATATGCATATAAGAGAACTTCTTACTTTGGTTTGCTAACTGTGAACCCATCAAATTAAAAAATGTGTTGTGTTACCACACTGATGTTTAGAAATACTTCTTGCAGCTACTGCCACAGTTCCCAAGGCAGAAACACACATAAAACACATCTACCATCAGACTTGCAAGCAGAGCACTGCAACCAAGACAGCCAGCTTAAGAATGCATAAACTATGAGAACTGTAAGGAATGAGGAAGAGAGAAGTGGGGATTAGACAACACTAAAACTGCAAACAGATCAAGACAGTCTCAGCACTGAGGTTACAGGCAAACCTACAAACACTGTTGACATGCAAAACAAAACACAAAAGTCCTCCAGAATCTTCTGATAAAGGAGAAGTATTTTCAACCAGGCTATTTAACTCTTTTTTTTTCTTCCAACTCTAACAGACAGTATAACCTTCTTAAGCCATCACCTGTATGCAAAGGAAAGGGACAGCAGGTGAAACTTTGTACTGGGTATCAAAATATTAAAGCTAGTTAAATAGTCATTCTGTATTCAGAGGGAGAGAATTTACTTTGGTTACATTCATATTTGCTTGGATATTTTCTCAGAACAGAAATGCAAAGTATCAAAAGACACTGATATTTGGAACAGTTATTTCAGTTGTCTGGTACTGCAGTGATGGAAAGAGCATGAAAATAATGAACTTTATCCAAAGCTCACTAAGTCAATGAGGAGTACCTTTGACTTTAATAGCCTTTGGACTGGAACTCATAGTGTTGCTAAAGCAACATGAGGCATATTAGTCTGATTAATTTTATGTAACAGAGAAAAAAAATAAATGCAGCAATACTTAGGACAACAGTAGATTAAAGCTGATGAATTATGTAAATCAACAATGGATCACACCAGTAGGAAATTCGGACTGTCTATTACTCTATCAATACACTAAGTTTTTTAAGAAAAATATGCTTAAAATTGCCTAACATTTAGAGTTTGTTGTGCTGAAAAAAAACCAAGTGGATGGAAGCTAAATTATTTGGCAGAGCCAGTTAGCTTGCAAAGCTTGTAGCCTTTGATTTTGACAAAGAGGCACAAGTTTGCATTAGAAGAAAATCTAGTCCTGCTTGTAAAATGCACTATAGCTTGATTGTGCCACAGTAGCTGTTATATATGCTATTTAGAAAAGACAACAAAAAGAATTTTAGAGAAGCACTTTAGATAAACATGACCTGTGAATTCACAGCTGTGGCAAGTTCAACTCAAAATTATCCTTTTATACTTTCATCCAAGGTTGTTTCAGAATTTTCTGACCAAAATGCACAAAAGCTGAACGGATTTGTATACATGTACCATTTAAACTTCTGTCCGCTTTTCTAGTACTTGCAATAGAAACATAGCTAAAATTACCAGATAATAGTTTCCTGCCTTTCTTAAATTGTCATGTTCCCCTTACACCAAACAAAACACTGGACAAATACACCGGAACTTCCAACATGTAGTCCTCTGCAAAACAGAGAGCAACTTAAAAGGCAAAGATCCCTACTGTGTTTCCAGTCTGTCCTTCTCAGCAGGGGATATTACACAGCAAAGATGCAGAGAGTAAAATAAAGATTTCAGACAGAAATAACAAAATGTAAACAGAAAACTCCTTTTCGGTTTTGTTTTTTTTTTTTCTCCTGATGACTTGATCAAGACATTTATATGCTTAGTCACTCACTATTTAAAGTAAGTGTGCATTTCTTATTAGAGTTCAAAGGATCTGAGTGTCTGTGACTAGTTTACATGACTGAAAGCCAATTATTCTCCTGCACAGCATAACACAGGCGGCAGGTTCAGGCATTCATATCATGCTACCATTCCATTAGCTTTTTGTCCACTAAGAGCCTTGTGACCACGTTTAATAACCATCCCTTTAACTTATAAATCCCAGAGATATAAGGGGTAGAATATTCCAGAATTGAATTTTTTAACAGTATGAAAACAGCACTTTTAAATAGGATTTTTCGAAACTTTGTAGTTCTTCAGAAAGGAGGGTATGCAGGGCTGTACACTATAATTAAAGGTACTCATTGGAGGAATACAACTAAATTATTTTCCCCTCTTTCTTCAGAAAATTAAATTTCTCACAAAAATTGTTTTTTTCAGGCCAACAGTACAATATTTCTATTGCTTTACTGGGGACCTATAGGTCCTTATATGTTCTTAACATATGCCATTGCCCTTGCAAAGAAAATTACTGAAAACTCTACCAATGTGATCATGTTGCACAGACCACTTATGAAGGTGTGAGAACTTGCCAGTCAGCTACACGGCGAACAGATGGGAAAGAATCATTCAAAAACACTGGTTTGATTCTTTTTTTCATTCCCTTTTGTCCTCCCTTGCCAAATTGCCATGGTGGATTTTTTTATTTTATGAGTAATTTAGATAGATTGTTTTGTTCTACACTATTTTAATTCTACATGTTTTGATTCGGTTTAGTTCTTCATGTTATATTTTTAAGATTACAGGCACAGGTGGCATAAAATCCCCACTGCTGCTACCTCCATAAGGAACATTAAAAAATGTTAATTGCAAAAAACAAAAACAAACACAGTAGCCAAACAACACTCAGAGCTCCGTACATGCAAATCTAAAGGTGATAAATACAGCTACTCTTTCACAAAAGTATCTCATGGTAGAGCTTCAGGCAACTGAAATGACATTTGATCACATCCATTTCAATATTTCATTTCATTAGTACAGGAAAGCATTCATTAGCTGCACTTCTTCCCTATAAAGGGAGCCTAAATTATAAGTCAAGGCACAAAACTCAAGCAATGACAGAAGATATGCAGGGGGATATAACTGGTGAGATGGCACTCTGATGTTGTAGTTCTAATCCTCATCATTGCTGATCTGATTAAAATATGAGCTCATTTGATGTTCCTCAAGCAAGTTAAGATCCAGCAGTAGTTTTGCAACTGAAGGGCTTCTGCAGTATGACAAAAGGCAGTACAAGGGTGGGGAGAAAGGCAAGAAAGGCAGCACAAAATACAATTCTCTTCCATTCACTCTGTTGTGTCATTTATGGCTGCTAATTTCATAGAACAGCTCTTCCTAGATGAAGCTTCCATTTTGTTCTAACAGCTGCTCCAAAGTCTTACGTGTACTGACAGCACAAAGACACAGAATAGCACCTCCCTGCCTGACCTCAACCAGCTTAAAACAACACAATTTGGTTTTAATTCTTTCCCTATATACTACAAAATTAACAATCAAGAGAAGAAAGTCTTGCTTCAGCCAAGGCACAATCCTTCGCTTAGTATCCTAGCCTCAAAACTTTTAGGGACTGACTGTCCATCACTGACTCTCCCGGGGCTGACCAGCCCCATGGACTTGTTCACTTATCTGCAATAGCCATGGCTGCTCCTCAGAGCAAATCTTCTCACCTCCTCCATGAAACTGAGATTTTTTTGTTGGGAAGCTGACAGAGTTCCAGTGTGAACTACAAAGCCAACGTAAATGAAATCTCTCAGATGAGAGAGCCTTCCTTACTGTAGTCAGGGCTTGAGACTGAGGAAGCCCTAGATAAAGCAGAACACTATTCTGGCTGTATACTATGAAAGACCCTCCAGAAAATCACACCAGCAGTCTTTCTGGGCTTGAACTAAGTTGCTTTCCTCTGGTACATGCAGTAGCACTCAGCCATAACAAGGATGTATGGTGACAGCAGGGGCTGGGCATGGCTGCAGCATCAGTGCGCGGCGCCCGCTCGGAGACGTGTTCGGCATACGCCGCTGCAGCCAGGGCATTCGCAAACATTTCTAGCCAGTATGTTTGGTATCCCTTAAGGGGCTACACAAATACTGTAAAGAATGGAATTTTGCAAAGCCGAAAGTAAATACCGAGGAATTAACACACGCTAACAAGAACTAGGATGCCACATCTGCGGCACAAGCTGCTGACTGCGCCTAACGGAGAAAAATAGCAGCTTCTCTGCTGTGAGCTCATCACATGCTTTAGTGGCCTGCTAGAGATCAAATAATGTATATGTTTCTTTTCACATTTATAAAAAAAAAGTCCAAGGACCTCTGGAGAAGGGAATGAAAGCAGATGTAGAGGGCAACAAACAGCAGTCTGGAGTCCCATTTGTGGGACAGGAGAAAGGAAAACAAGGACGTGTCAAGTACTATTCATTTTTATGTAGCCTTTTCACTATAAACACTATGAGATTCATTTTGTGCCTAGGATAGCTAGGGAACTTAAACTGGGAGCAATGATGGAAGTGTGGTGAGGGCTGTGAGTGACATATGTAACAGTTGATGTTTATATAAGCAAAGGAGAAAGAATAAACAGTTATAGGGCACTGACACATTAATAAAGAGAATGATTTGCTATTGCAATAAATATTTTTTTAAAAAATCTCCATTTTTCAAAGTGCAAGTCTTCCAGGTGGCATATCAGCTTAAGACTTAAAGGCCCCACAACTGTTTCAGCATGTCAGACACTTCATTGAACATGGCTTTTGATAAAAACATTTGAGTTCATATGAAA
This sequence comes from Irena cyanogastra, assembly GCA_013397155.1. Taxonomy (NCBI): domain Eukaryota; kingdom Metazoa; phylum Chordata; class Aves; order Passeriformes; family Irenidae; genus Irena; species Irena cyanogastra. Next base: position 184,576 of record VWZV01007813.1, read on the forward strand.
ATAATTAAAGAGGTGAATGCACTAATTACGGCTTGATCCCATTATAAAAAGTAGACTGGTGTAAGTGGATAAGAATAAACATGACATACTATGCTAGCAGGGCAAGAGAGCTTGTCTATCTACTCTGGTTTGTGCATCATTCCCTGAGTTTGCCATCACTAGTAAGCCTTGGTGGTGTGACAGTTTTATGCACACTAAGATTAAACTAATGTTTAAAAAACAACACTTTTCCAGAGCCAGTGTCAAAGAATGACAAAAGAGTAATCACAGATTTTCAACAACATCAGTATTACCTACAAACTTGGGGTACCAGGCTGGTCCCACTGAGAACCATGGCAAATTGACTGCCCATCTTGGAAGGGCTCAGGCTTTCCCCTGGGTCCCTTTCTCCCTTCATTTGAATAAGCTGACTATATTATAAGTGATCCTATACATTGTATTTTTTTCTACAAGGAGTGAGTAGAATTTGTTTTATATCTGTGTGGACATAACTCACCATTCTTGTGATTTATTTTCCATTATCTTAATCAACTCCCTACCTTTCTACCTTCTCCAAGCCTGAGAAAATTATAGAGAATTCAGCTAATCCTCTTTTCACAGAAATTATGTATACACAAAGAGTGTGTGCAGATGTTTCCTGGATGAAGTTATGCAGCTGCAAAGACTTTATTAATTATAAAATGCAAAATGGATTGTTCTGTAATTGAAACTCTCTGGGGCTCAGATACATTTGAAAATTAACATACATATATGTATGGCCAGGACATAGATGGATGCTGTTAGATTATTTATTACAGATGGATATTTTAGCTAATGCATAAAAAAAAGAGCTGGTCTTTGTCCACTGGAGCTTTCAAATATTTGCTTCATATTAACATCTATGGTTCCATAACTCAAGACTAAAAGCACAGCTTGCAGAAACAGTACTCCCACTGCTAGTGTTGCTGACCTCATCTACGATGGACAGGTCTAGAATCTTTATTTTAATCCTATTGACAGTGCCTCAGTGGGAGTAATTATAACAGTCAGCCACAAATCCAGACCTCCTGTCACTGATATATTAGGGCTTTTCACAACCAAAATGAGCAGTAGACAAGGATAAAAGCAACATGGGGTAGTGATTATAGCAAGATTTGTCAACTCCCTTCTGTATTAACCTGCAACAAACACATGACAATTTGGCATGGGAGACATTAGAAATGCAAAAGGTTTAACCTCTCACAGTGTCAAAAAAAATAAAAATTAAACATTTGGGGGGCATTGTTCTCTTATGGGATAATTGCATGGTAGATCACATTGGCCAAAGGCACTTTGTAGCTGAAGTCTCTGAAAAGTTTAGATAAACTGAAAGCAGACCATTATAAAACAATTCCCAACTGCAGATTTCAACATGAAATATTAGACATAAGAAATCTAACAACAAAAAGAGACTTTATAACCTCTGATCCCCTTTTCCAATAATTTGTGTATGTTCCAGTCATGGCTATGTTTGAAACTGTAAATTACTTTTATAGTGAGAGATGGCATCTGTTATGCCTTCCCTGGCACCTAATATATATTGTTTTATAAGGAGCTTAGACTGTAGTATTTTGTCTAACTACTATGCAATGCTAAATGTCTAACTGAAAAAGAAGTTTATTTTAGCTTGATTTTTAAACTGCAATAACATCTAAAGATTATTCATGTTTCAACTAAGGAACTATGTGGTATGTTTTAGTCAGAGTAAACTCAGGATTTTAATGGTGCCTAAGCTATAGTGTGAATGACATATCTAAATAAGGTTGTCCCATGGCTGCACACCATCATTCACTGAATGTTTGTTGTTGCCTGTCAGGAATCTCTCAGACTTCATTTTCATTTTCCAAGCCTACTATGCCCTTGTTTTCCAAAATTCTGCTAATGTCTTTTGAGAGATGTTCACATACTGCTGGTCACAAAAACAGAGATCCAGAAAGAATGCTTGCTAGGTAATAGTAATTTACTCTGATTTTTCCACTGAATGAAGTGAAAGCTTCACCTCTCTATAAATCTGCTTTAAAAAAACCAAAACCAAACAAAACAAAGCCCCAAAAGTAAGCATGTCAGCATACACGTATTTTTAACTTATCTAGCTGCAAAGAAACTTAGGCACAGAGTAGTACTCTGCTGTTTTCCTGGCTAATTTATAGACAAGGACAAGGTAATCAGATTGAACAACATATACTACAAATCAAAGAATACCCATGTCACTATACTGTAACAGCAAAATTACTTTGAATCTAATCATTCCAAATCACTACATAAAAGACTACATCTAAATGGCAATTAAAGACAGGCTATAATATTCTGAGGAGAATTAATTAACTGGGTGAGTTAAAAGTTGTGCATTGAGGCTATGACATAATGTTTCTCTAAATTTTCACTTTACAAGGATAAGGCATGTGTCCCTCATTAACTTTCCTGGAAATGACAAATATAAAGCCACCACGAAAACTGGGGGAAATTAACACGGGAGAGATACAAAGACACTAAAAATGCAGTGGTAAGTAACTCTGTTACTCTGTTACAAAGTTCAAAACTGAAAGGTGAGTTAGAAAATTAAAGGTGAAGAGATATTCTGGCTTTCCTGTTCATTCTTTTCCTGTTTCTCCCTTTTTGTTCAACCATGCCCTTCCCTCAAGATCAGGTTTGCAAGGTGCTTGAGTAGCTTCTGCTCAGTTGAGTGACAGCTCAACTCATTAGCCAGCTTGGGAGCAAATGCTCCACACTTTGCAGGACGTGGTATAGGTTCATCACAAAAAAAAAAAAGAATACATGCCTGAAGTACTGTCAGCAGTATAAATTTTATCTGTCTTCCTCAAAAAGTTCTCGACCAGTCAGAAAATTAATGAAGAAATGCACTTGCGTTGCTTATAGCTTCTGCATCTTTAGGTTTTGGTTATTGTTCCTTCCTCTTTTATTAAAAGTATAATATTCACTTAAAATTGTTTGAAATTTTTACTAAAAAAAGAATCTGTCAAAACTGCAGAGACTAAGAATTCAGCAACTACAAACCAACTTACATTGTGAAAGTGATGATAGTTTGATAAGAACTTTGTATGATTATCTAACTGAATAATGCATCCCCAGATGCATCAGCAGACAACAGAGAACTGCTGTAACAAAAAGAAATTGGCTGTGCAAACTTCATACAGAAATATTAAAAATTCATGCTAAATGTCACATTCCTGTAATGATTTTTGTTGGGTTTTTATTTTGGTTGTTTCTTGGTTTTTTTTTTTTTACTCATATAAAATTCAACTCTAATAGCTGTAAGAAAATAAAAAAATCCAAACCAACCAACCAAACAAAACATACAAAAGAATAAACAAAAAAAAAAAAAACAACAACAAAAAAAAACCCCAGTGGTGATTAAATGAATGCAATAGATTGTTTTCATGAGATTTTTCTCTAACTTTTTTGCTTTCATATTCTAGGGGCATAGCTCAAACAATGAAGTTTACACTGTATTGCCACTTAAATAACAAACAACTCACTGGGTTCATCAGGGATTTATGAGAGGGGAGATTCTGTGACTAAACTCCTCTGATTTCACACAGGTTCTGTACAGCCATACCTTGTCTGGCCATACACAAATTAGCATTTCAATGTGTCTAATGCACACTTGGGCTTTGGTATTGCCAGTGTGCCTTAGGTAAGGTTTCCTGTTGTTTTGCAAAGAGAATGAAAAATATCAAAAAAGTAATGAAAATTAATGGAATTTGCGAAGGGGAGGGGCACATATTTCGGGTTTGCTTGTTTTCTAAATAAAAATACAGTAAAATCTGACCACTGAAAAATAATTTGGAAAATATTTTAAAAATAATTTGAAAATAAATCTTTGAATTTCAAGCCAACAAGATTTCCATGGTATTCTGTCTTCTTACCTGAATTTCCAATGTAGCAAAGGCCTTTGGATTTAACCAAAAAATCTTTAGCCTCTATTACTGTGTTCAATCCTAAGTCCCTCACGACAAGAACACTGAAGTACTGAAGCAGGTCCAGAGAAAAGCAACAGAGTTGGTGAAGCATCTGGAGCATAAGTCTCACAAGAAGCAGATGAGGGAATTGCAGTTTTTTACCCTGGAGAAAAGGAGGTTCAGGGAAGACCTTATCGGTCTCTACAACTGCCTAAAAGGAGGTTACAAGGAGGTGGGGGTCAGCCACTTCTCCTAAATAACAATCAACAGGACAAGAGGAAACAGCCTCAAGGTGTGCTAGAGGAGGTTTAATTTGGCTGTAAGAAAAAATTTCTTCAGTGAAAGGGCTGCAGGCTTTAGAATAGGCTGCCCAGGGAAGTGGTTGAGTCATCGTCCCCAGAGGCATTTAAAACATGTGTAGATGTGGCACTTAGGGACATGGTTAAGTGGTAGATTTGTCTGTGTTGGGGTGCCAGTTAGAATGATGATCTCAAGGGTCTTTTCCAACTGAAATAATTATATTATTCTACGATATTAAAGGTAAAAATGTACAGCGGAATCCAAAAGTACTGATTACTAGGTAGGACGGGTTTTTTTCTTACTTTTATTGATTTTTTCAAGAAACTCCATTATTTTAGAATCTTTTAGCCTCATTACCTCGAATCAAACAAACAAAGAGCGACGGTCACACTCTAAATAGCAACCTTATTACACAGCACCACTCCAACACAACTATGACTACCTTTTATACAGAGCAGTGAACACGTCCCCTGACATGAGCATCTCTAATGCCTAGTAAGCCCCCCAAAGGCTCTCACTTCCCTTGCCAAATGAACACCCACAGTCTTGCCAGAACGTTCGGCTGTCAGAATCTTCTAATCAGAAAATCACTGTGTTTTTTCACCAAACCTTACCAAAACAGTTTACAAATATCTGGAAAACCCTCTCACTCCCTGGCTACCCCTATTCTCCATTCCTGGAAGCAGCACTGAGAAATTTCTAGAAGAAGATACATGAACTGGTGAAGAGAAGATGCGATGAAAGCTTTTCTGACAGTTGCTGCTAAATTACCATCAGAGGGATAACAAAAAGAGAGGTAAGTTTTGGTCTGTCACTGAAATATGTCAGCTACATCTCCCACTCAAGGAGATCAAAGTGTGCAGTATCAAGATTTGCAACCTGCCTTTCATCCTTTGGAGCTGTTCCTCAATGGACAAGTGCAGTGGCTGCAGGGGACAGATGGCTTGTGCTGCCCCAGGAACGGCAGATGCCTGCAGGTAGGTATTTCTCATGCTGTCTCAGACTGGATCTGCCCCTCTGCAAATGTCCAGGAGAATCCATACCTTGACCTGCCTGCCTGATCCCATCCATGGGCAGGTGTGAGTGGGACAGTGTTGGCTCAAGCCAGCTGGAGGATACCAGGCCAAGTTTTCCTTCCCAGGATGCCATGAAGTTCACCTAACACTTGCCTCTAAAAGCCTGAACGCTCTGTTTTGCTCAAATGCTCAGTGCTGATGTCCAAAATACCATGTAGACACACCTATGCTGACAAAAGAGCTCCCCAACAGCAACCTACTTCTGCAAAACATAAAAATTTATTATATGGGCAAGACAATTCATATGTCACTAAAGCCTTATGTACAAAACCTTGTGACATACTACTGTAAAACTAACTTTTGTGCTGTGTTATTTGTTTCTCAATCCAGTTTACTCTACAGCCATTAAGTTTCTGTGAAGTCACTAACAGGGGCAGAGGGCTGCAAAATGGGGTGGAAAGTAGAAAAGGAGTAGAAACATTTTTTCCAGCAACAATGTTTAATCAATGCATTAATAAAATGCAAAATTAGTAAAAATATAATCTGAGTAGCTTCTTATACTTCTGTGAAGACAACAGCACTAAGATTAATCATTCTATCTTTATGCCAGACTCCCTCTTCACACAGATGATTACCTCCAAAAACCCCAAAAATCCTGTCCAACAGCTCTCCAGATACAAATAAAATTGAAGAGTTTCCTATGAAAGCTTCAGATAATCTTAAATCTTTTCCTGAAATCATTCTGGGCCCTGTGAAATAAAGAAGATCTTTTTGGGGAGTCTCAGATCTCTCTCATATCCCATGGTTCAAGGATAAAGTTCTCTGTAAAGCAAGTGGTGCAAATGAATCTGTTCTATTTCTTCCTGAAGCTTTGAGACAGTCAACTTGTTGTGGATGTTTAATTTAATTTAACTGTAATGGTGCTTAATAATTGGCTGGCAAGAAATAAATCTGGAGGGCTTTCTTGTGAAATAGAATACAAGCAGGCATCTCTATAAGCTTTCCAATTGAAATGAAGTTAAAATAACTTAATAACACATTTTTGTTTCCTTTGGACAATGACCTACTATTACCATTCCAGGCCTCAATCCAGAAAAGATTTTTCACAGGTTTCTGTAACACATTCCTCAAGGCCATCATTATACAGCAGGCAAACCCATCCAAACAAAAGACCAACTTCTAAGAACCCATAAGAGAGAAATTACTCCACTTCAGCACAACAGTGTTATAGAATCTAAAAATAACTTTACTTGCATATCCTGGTCTCAGATATTTCTGCATTTAATGCTGATTTTCCTACTTACTCAGAAAAAATATGATCATGCCTTTGAATCCATTGTGGTGCTTTTGAAGGAACTTTAATGCAAAAAAGCAACTGTTCTCCACAGTTACATTTGGCTTGGAAAGGGAAAAAAACAGAAATGCTGTCAGAAAGGAAACAAAAAATACACTCTAATTTCTTTAAGAAAGGATTCCCTTCCAGGTTCACAGAAGACAATAAAAAATTTATCAGCGCATAGACTGGAAATTTATCTGCCTTTGTAAGAATTTAACTATAATCCTTTAAAATAAAAATGGGTTTAACCTCTTTATCTAAAGATTAGAGTGTCAGTTTATTAAGAGATTACTAACACACAACTCCCCTTTAATGAAAAAAATATATAAAGGAAAAGCATTACTATAGTAATTTACTGACGTGAAACTGAACTGGAACAAAACATGAAGAAACTTCTGGGTTTCAGTAAGCATGTGGTAAGAAAAGCATTGCTAATTCTGACAGATTTATCTGTACTAGTTTTTATGATAGAACTCCTTGGATTCACACAATGCTTTAATTCCAAATAATACAGCATGAGTTGTGATACTCTGAAATGAAGTTGTCTTTACTAATTGCATACTCTGAACAGAAGTGTGTCTTACAGCAGAGAGCGTATCAAATCTGCCTGGCTGATCCTCATGATTTGAAAATGTCACTTTATACTAAGCACAGAGAAAACAGGGAGGGGCAATAAAGTCGCTCAAAGATAGCAGCCATCCAAAAAGATAAAGAACACGCTGAGGAAAAGCAGACAACAGATTGCAGAGACAGAACAATCACAGATGGAGGCCAGGTGGGTGGGTCAAACAATTTTTTTATAAAAGGTTTATTTTCATATTTAAACAGTACCCCGTTGTGTAAATGTTCAGCAAAGAACTGATAAGAAAATGGATTTGTAAGTGCGTTTGAACAAACAACATGTCTTACAGTCAAGAGGGGCTTAGCCGTATATAATTAAGGGATAATGTGCATGGCTGAAGAGTGTATGATACTGCAAGTGATTAAACACCACTGCAAAACAAAGGAGTTAGATATCCAAGGAAGCTTTACAGAACCAGCACGATGAAATCTCAAAACATGGACTTTATTTTTGTTCAAGAAGACAAGAGGATATTTATTTAACCAGACAAAAGATTTTTTCATTGAAAATGCTGTGCACTTCCAAGCTGCTTCTGCCCAGTAAGCAAGCTAAGAAAGATTATCACACTTTCTGTTTCAGTGTACACTACTATTACATTTAATCCCTTAAAACCCGTAAGAGAACAGCTCTGTGTACATGTAAGGTCCAGGTTCCTTGGAATTGTGCAATCGTAGTTCTCTGCAAATTTCCAAAAACTTACTGGCATTAATCAGCTGAGTAATTACAGACCCTGAGGGCTTGAACCAAACCCACTGAAGTAATAGGTGTCTTGGGCAATGGATGACCTGAATCACGCAATAAAGACAAGGCAAACAAGGAAGATCAAAGGTCCACTGAGACCACTGGTATTTCATAGCAAAGACTGCAGTATAGACACATGAACAATCTCCATTGCATATCCCCAGCTGTCAGGTATATTTTCAAGGATACCAATATTCCAAAACACTTACAAAACTTTTAAGGGTTTGGAAACACAGAATTTCTATTTTTGGGATTTTGATATTATATTTTTTTATATTTGTGTCTTGGGTTTCAACTTGTGAAAACCAAAAAGGAATAGAAAGAATGCCAATATAACACTAACAAATCTACGTTTACATTTTTGTTTGCAGAGTGCACTTTTGAAGGTATTTCCCAGTTATCCATGCTTACTGTGTTTTGGTTCCTATCACATAATCTCAGAGCAAGTGAACAGATTTGTTTTCAGAGGAAAATAACCAGAAGATGTCCTCCAAGAGTGAAACTGATGGGTTCCAACCACCATTGGATCAGACTAGACCTACCACAAATAACACCTTCCTGAAATTTATTTAGTGTGAACATCAAGTTCTCAGGACAAATTGTTTTGCTCTACAGTTCACTCCTATTTCTTTAGTCTCCTTGATAGTGACACCATCATGAGGGGAAAACATGAATTCTTTATTTAGAGAAGCTTTAATTGTTGGCTTTGATTGACGAGTCACTACTTAAGAGATGTAGAGGTGACTCAGCATCCCAATTGTGAACAATTTGTATCTTAAATTATTTTTTGTGCAAGTAATTCTTCAAACATCTCTGTGTAGTTTGTTAGAAGGACAATTTTCTAGATGTTGGTTCCTCAGTGCCCAAGAAACCGCACAATCTTTGAAAAAAGAGCAAGATGCTGAAAGAAAAGCAATGAAGAAAGCAAGCTGTTAGAGTCACAAACAAAAAGAAAATAGAAAAAGAAAATAAAACCTGGTTTACGTAAGTGAGAGGGGAGAAAAAGCAAATTTTTATAAAGTTCAATAATAGGCAAGGAGGCCCAGTTCATCCTTGCCTAACACATTTGCAGCTCCCAATAGAAACCATTCATGTTAGAGAAGTGCCCTTGCAGCCCGTGGCAAAACTCAGTTTTCCACTTAAGGTGGAATTCAGGGCTTTTAATTAGGCAGCCCTATTCAAAAATCATTAATTCATTCATACATTCATTCTCAAAAGGATGGACTGCCAAGTAAGAAATAAAACATATCCCACAAAGGCGTGAAAGTCATGGCAATGGCCCAGGGGACAGCAGATACTGTCACTGATAAAAAGCATTCCCTGGTATCTCCCTGGCCTCTAATGCATTTCCATCTTCATTTCTGCTATGCTAAAGCATAATGGCTCCCTAGTATTGCTCTCCTTCTTCCCCAGTCTTGCAATTTTCTGTATTAAATATTTAAATAGTAGTTTTTTTCTGAATGATAAAAGATACAAGTAAACTTTAATTTAAGTTAATTTAATAAGAATAACAAAGATTGAACAAATTCAGAGAGTAAAGTGGCTGTAGAGGTCCAGTAGAAACCAAGGAATAGGGCTGAGCAATGGGAAACAAAAGAGGCATGCAGTCTTCATGCGGGGTGCTCAGTTCCTCCCCTTCCCAACTTTTTCTAATCACACAGCCAGACACATTTCCATTACACAACCCACCTCCTTATCACCAGCAAGCACACCAGTCCAGCAGACCCACTGATCTCAAATAGGTCTCCTCTGAGACAGTGACAGGAAAGCTACACAAAGGAAGAAGGCTAGCCAATTCTGACACTGGATTTAAATACAAAGTCAGACTGGGACCTGGGTATCCTGAGTCTGCCCTGAGGGCTTCTGCAGGAAAAGAAAGGGCTGTTGGGAGGGAAACATCAACAGAAACTGCAGCAATGTGATAGAGTGTGAATATGTTTAGAGAAGTTGTCCCTTGATCTCTACTGCCCAGCTGACAACAGGCCACAGATTAAACATTTGGGATGTGATTTCTCCCAAGATTTTACAACATCTAAATTTCAGTTAGTGCTAACACACGTAATGTGCAGCTCAGTTCTCACTATAGTCTGTGGAGACCCAGGATTCATTCCCAGTTGCCAAAGGCTATCCTGCTAGGTCCTCAAGCTAGTGGTCCAAAAGAATACAGGTCTTCTGTGACTCCTGTATCACGTCTGTCAAACTACATACTGCACACCACACCCCACCTCAAACAAGACCAGACAGACAATGCTTACAAACCCAACCCAAGCCTCTTGCAAATGGTCAGTGGAACTGCTCTCCAGGTGATAAATAAATCCTTCTCTCGCTTACTTGTCCTGGCATGCCAACATAAAGCATCCAGACAAGAATTACCAGTAATCCTCAAATGGCACCCAGCTTCATAGCCTCATAAAATATCTCCTGTTTTCATATGCACAAAGTTCATCTAGCCTCCTGTGAGACTGGGTAGCAATGAGAAATTAGAACAGTGGATTGTCCAAAATTCTTTAATGATAGCTGGATCCACCTAGATCTATACACATAGCATTGTAGAGCTTTTTATAGCTTGTCACACAAAATCTTGGTGACTGAGCCAAAATGAGTAATGTATGCCTACAGGGAATGAGATATCAAGCTGGGGTTGGCATATTTGAGCTGTTGAGCAAAGAACTGGTGTACTGTAACTAGTACTCTAAATTCAAAATAAAATACTGGTGCAGTCAAGTTGTTTAAGACTGTATTAAGCTATTATGACATTTATGTGGATGGTGATAAAAACTAATTTGATATGAATACAAACACTAGTTGGCAATTTCCTGCATTACAGCAGCAGTACAGATAGGACACACATTTGAAGAATCTTAATTTGTGGGCATGTTTCTACACATATGCATGCTTCATGACCATTCATATTTCAGTGATACAACTCTCTCTACAGGCCTATCATTCAGCCAAAGATGAATGGTATGAGTAGCAAATAGTTTGGGTGAACTAAAGAACAAGTAAATACACTCAGTTATTAGTCACTGCAGAAAGTTGCACTGTTAAAGACTTTATCAAGTACACATTTGTTGTGAAGAGAAATTTAAAAAACCCTCTATTTTTCTTTACTTGTCTCATCGTTCTTCTTTCTTTGGAACAAACTAACCTATGATATCACTGAAACAGCAGATGCAGAAGCCATTTATTGGGCTTTTTGCCAATATATGTATGAAGCTATGATTATTAATTATGTACTTTTCTGAGGGATCTGGGAATCCCTGAAAACATGCTGCTTCCTGCACTACAAAGTGTACCAACCTCTTTGCCTAGCCACCAATTCTCATGTTGAATTAATAAAGCACCTTTGTGCACTTTTGTGCCCTTTTGGTTTCCGTGTTTTATAAGGCCTGTAAGTGCTTGAAACTCTAGTCTGCATTTAAGTCGCAGCTTTTAAGACATGTTATAATTACTGGGAACTTTGTGAAAACAAAATGTCATCCAGAATAAGGAGTTAAAAGATGCAAAAGGAATGCAAAGCTCGCTGGAATCTGTTTCAAACGCAATGAGAGGTTTTAACTATGTGTGCAAACACATTTGATGTAAGAGTGACTTTACTGGACATATTTGCAAGAATGAGCCAGAATGTATATCAGCACAGCAGGAATACTGGTTTTCAACCAGCAACATTCCCAACGAGAACCTTTGGATGGACTTAAGCCAATATATCCACCAATCTGTGCTCTGCACGTCCGTTTTTCCAGTAGTATCAGAGATTTCCAACAGCCCCTACTTTGTGCTGGATTTTCACTCATCCTCCTTCACTCCTGAGCATAGCACGTATTGTGGATTAGCAGTCAAAAAAACCTGTTTCATCAAAGTCTGATAATGGGAGCTTGGGAAAAAGAAATGGAATTTAATGTGAAAATAGGTATTGCTAGGGTTGCTGTACTGATTGCTTTTTTTTTCTTTCTTTTTTTTTTTTTTTAACTGAATTCACTTACAGCATCTGCTTTGTGTTTGCAGTGAAGCTGCTATAAAATTTTCAGTCAGCCATAACTGGTCTGCAGAACTAAGGGTTTCTGCTCTACAGTTTAGAAACACAGATACTTGACCTTTTCTGTGATTATGTTTCTACAATATCCTTTGGCCCCAAGACCCATAGTCTAATCAATCACATAGTAATTGTCCTAAAAATTAATATAAATTATTCCTGACACTGAATAAGCACATAGCGCTTTTATTTATGTCCACTGGCATATCTAAATTAAATACTCCTTTTTTCTTTGTAGCATTTGTAACAGGTTGGCAGACTTAAGATTTTATGTAGAAATAAAATAATTTGTGTGCAGCAACCTGCTTAAAAAAACCCCAAATCAACACAGCCCAAAACAAATCCAAAAAAAATCACCATCTTACAAATGAAGACAACAAATGCCAAGTCATACTGGTAGATGAGTAGTTTCCACACAAAGCAGCTCTTTCAGATGAGAAAGTCAGAAGAGAGCAGGGGACAAAGCAAAACCCAGACCCAAAATCCAAGAAGATTAGGTGGGGTTTATGTGGTTTTACTAGTAAATCAAATCCAATAACACAAAACTTGAGGAATGGATTGACTTGTGGTATTATCTCAGTCTATATTGTGCAGCTAAAGATTCGACAGGTATATAGCCCATTTACATGTAGCTTTTTGCATATGCAGGAAAATTTATGTCTCCTCCTCAAATTTTATACCACTTCTGTTAAACTTAGAAGATTGATAGTACTGCTGTTCTTATGAAGGTCAAACAGGCAATGCAAACTTCTGCTCCTTTTAGTTCCTAATTTTCTGTAGAGTTACCTTAATTGTATAGGGCTTAGGTTTACTTTATTAAGGCTGTAGCTATGCTTAAATATGCCACTGGAGTGGGAAAAGGCAATTTTTCTGTATAAAAGAATAACATAACATTTGGCAATCCATACATCTGCATTATCTCCTTAATTTTCTTTTTGCATCAAAAGCATTTTAAAGCTGCATTTTCTGTATTCTCAATTTCTTTAAATAAAATTACTTTACATTTCAATGAACTTGGGCAAATATTCCCTTGAAGTACCTGTTTCTTGAAAGAATAATGGAATTATAGAATGGTTTGGGTTGGAAGGGACCTTAAAGATCATCTAGTTCCAAACCCCCTGCCATGGGTAGGGAAACCTTCCACTAGACCAGGTTGCTCAGGGCCCCATCCAGCCTGGTCTTGAACACTCCAGGGACGGGGAATACACACCTTCTCTGGCCAACAGATATGTTGCCTAGAAGAAGATGAGCCCAGTAATCTATCATCATGGTAACTCAGCTCTTCTAGCTTAACATTTTTATGTCAAAGAATGTGTATACTATTCTTCCAGGCATGCTGACACCTTATTGCCTTGTCTTCTTCTTGAGTTCCTGACACAGAGTACACCAAACCTGTCCGTCAATTTTGAATTCCTATTCCCTCATTCGGGAACATAACATACTTTTTCACTGGGTCTGTCTTTATAGGTTCTCATTCTGAAGTGACCAAGTCAACAACAATATTTGCCCAATGTCCTTATGTCACATCATGAAAAGTGTTTAAAATGAGAAATTTAATATTTTTTTTAGCCATTGTTCCAGTTGGTTGCAATAGAGCAAAATGCAAAATACTGGTTTTTCTTCAAAATTATTTTATTCAAGTATCTATAAGCCTAATGTGTATTTTTTGTACCCTTCTCTTTGTGGTAATAGCCATTAAACTAGATTTCATATAAAGAGCTGCAGAAAGATGGTTACCCTGCTCTGTTTCAAATTTCATTAGTCCTGATAAGGTATAGTACAGCCTGAAAATTTAGGGTTTATGGTCTCTATTCTGTCTTAAGCAGAAGTACAAAGTAGGAGTGGAACAAACCCACACTTCGTTTTATTTTGAGATTTCATCCTACTTCTCTATTACCTACAATAGGTATTTGTCCATTTTTTCAGGCTAAGCAGTCTTCTTCATAGGGGAAAATTGCATGGGAGGATGTTCAGTAAGAAGAGTCCTAAGTCAAAATCTGAGTTTGGGATCCATTCCCCACACTGGCACTTTACAATTTTGTTACCAGACCCAACTCCTCTTCTCTATCTTCTCTGGTTAAATAATGAAAAATAGGAGCAAAGAAGGGACATATTCCCATTAAATACATGAAGAGGAGCATCCCAGAATCAACTTTTTCCTCTTCTTGAGTCTGGCTGAAACACATAGGCACTAACACACTAAACAGCAACAATAGCCTTCAGTAAAATCTGTGCCATTTCAGAAGAATTTAAACTGCTCAAAGGAAAATATCACTAGAATAGAGAGTACTCTCTAACAGCTGATAGAATTAAGTAGAATAACTGACTCTCTTCTCCACCAAAACAAGCATGAAATGATAAAGTGGAAAAGAGCCTTGCTGTCAGCCATAGGATGTACCTAACAGACAGGCACTGTCATTGAAGATAAATGCTTTATTTCTGCATCTTTTTTTCTTGTGGGTTTCAGGAAAGGGTTGTGGAGGTAAGAAGGTAGACAAGGGGCTTTTATTGATTTTCTCTGCAATATTCGCTCTTGCTACTTATTAAGAGCTGTGGAAATTGCCCATAGCTATCTTTTCTGTTGTTTTTTCTAGCTCCAATACTGTAACTCCTCTCTTTGCTCATGTCCTGGAAAAGTAGTTCCTCTAAGGACCACTGCTACAACGGCAGCAAACACCTAAGTCATATAAATGAAGACAGTAAGAGATGTGCAAACACCTCACAATATTCCAAATTCTCCTATTAATACCGCAGTCGTTTAAAGAGGTGAAGACCTTCAACCCACTATCTACAGTTAAGACCATCCAAAAGCACTTGATGGCAAGAGAGACTCCAGAGGATCAAGCTGTAAAAGGCTACCTTGTTTTTAACTTGGGTCTTCTTTTTCAACTAGAGTAGGACTCTTTGCAACTTTCCTTTAAGAATTTGCAATGGTGTCAACAACAGTCGCAGTAGGGAGAGCAGCTTTCCAAGCATCTGTCACAACAGTGCTAGGGCCATCAGCAGAAACAGATTGTACTAGAGACAGTTGTCCCATGTGAACCAGTAAGACTCAGCCAGGTCTCTCCATTCTGCACTGATCACTGATGAAAAAGATTTTCTATTAATTGAAGGATAAATAAGTTCCTTGCAACAGATGAAAAACCAAAAATACCAAAAACCAAAATGAAAACAAACAAAAAACACACACGCATACAAAAAAAACCCAAAAAAACCACACCAAACCGAAAAGCCCTCAGCATGTTTTATGACTTACTTTCCCTGAATTTCTTCCAATAAATGCACACTCCAATCTGATAAATATTCCCTGAGAAGCACCATGCATTCTTCTGCCCAGACATGGGGGGAAGGGCAGAATTAAAAAAATCAACCTATGGATGACTAAATATTGATGAATATGGCGTGAATTCTAAGACGGGTTGTCCCCTCCTCTGTCTCCCACTCACTAATTTACAGAATCTGCAGTATTTAGAGTCACAATGTCAACCAAAGTCAGAAGAAATAGAATTCTAGAAAGCATTACAACCATCATTAGCACTCTCTATCCTGACTACTTATCAGACACATATAAATCTTGATGCCTATGTGACTCACTATGATGAAATTAAATGAGAGCAAGCAGAGCAAATGCATGTCTACTGCTTTTATCTCTAACCCAGTCAGACAGTCATCAATATATTTGAGCTACTGCAATATATTCTGTAATATTTCAGAATACTGTTATCATTTTATTAACCCAAGTATCTTTAGTATTTTTTTCTATATCTCCACAGTTTTGTAATGGATAATCCCTCTCCAGCCCTGGCTGCACTATCCAGCATTTTATACAAAATACTTGTTCTTAAAAAAAAAAAAAAAATCTATTTTCAAATATACATTTAATTTATGTCTAATATAGTGAGAGGAGAATGAAAATCAGCATGCATAAAGGAAAGGAAGGAAAGCAGTTAAGAGTCCATAAGGACATTAAAGCATGTGGTATCCCTGATCGTAACTGCATGTATTGTAAAAGCACAGAAGCTGTACATTCACACCAAATCAAAATCCTCTGTTTACCCCTAGACATTTTAATCTGTTTCCTTAAAAGGACAGTGCTGATAAAGATTTGAAACAGAGACCAAATTAAGAAAATGACAGGAAAAAAGAATCCCTGCTGCTAAAAAACAGCATTCTCACCAGGATCACATTTCTTGAATATTCTCCTTCAAGGAGAGGAGCATATCATTTTTTATATTTAGCCAGGGAAGGTGACAGACTGAAATCAGAGTTGCTAAAACCAAAGCAGGTAGTGTGAAATCTAAGAATGTACAGAACTGGGAACCTAAAATGAGGAAAGGGCTTAATTTTTTTTTCTTTTTCATCTTTACAAAATCAGCCCATTATTCCAACTGAGCTAACATGCTCAACTGTACTGCAGGATTACAAGGAAGCTGAAGACAAAGGTTTCATTCACAACTCTACTCTTTTACAGGGGATAACCTCCTGCGCAGATGTAAAGTCAAGTCACGTCTGATGAAGTTCACTTCTCCTGGGACAGTGGGCAACACTTTTGGAATCAAAATAGAAAGGAAAACCTTGATCCTGTATCATTCAGTGTCCTGAACATTGTTCAGAACAAAATTTAGTATAGGAAGTAGTGCATGTAGATAGTCATTTCAACTATGCTAAATTCAGAAAGAAGTTTTAACCCTCCTTTTCATTTTCACCACTACACAATAAAAACATTAACCCTTTCTAACAGCAAGGTGTGAAATATCTTATTTAAAATAAATCATTGTCTGTGAGGCTTAGAAATGTATCTCCTCTAGATGTCCGTTTTACCCACAATGTCTCTGCTTCGTGACATCACAAATCGCTGTCATGAAAATGAATATAAGATAATAAGCAGAATACTTTGGGTCAATTCCTGGTCCAATTAAACTGACTCACACCATTCACATCACCAAGGCCAAAATTACACCTTCTAACTTCCACCAGTGAAAACCCAGTAGGAATAGCTGAACAGAA
Organism: Irena cyanogastra; assembly: GCA_013397155.1. Lineage (NCBI taxonomy): Eukaryota > Metazoa > Chordata > Aves > Passeriformes > Irenidae > Irena > Irena cyanogastra. Next base: position 201,569 of record VWZV01007813.1, read on the forward strand.
AATGGCATCCAGTTTTTACTCAATACTTGATAAATAAATTCAGCAGGAGGTTTACCATTTGTTTTCATGGAAACATGGATGAACCTATCTCATGTAAATAAGATGTAGTGGCAGAAAAACATGCATAAATTGGAATATTTTGCAGAAAGTGATATTTTCCACACAAAGCTTATGATTTTTAGGAACTTATTAGTTGCTCCAGTAGCCAAATTAAAAGAGATCACTTTACAAATAAGAAGAAAATTCTTTTGCTTGTCCATGACTTACACATTGTTTTGTTCTGAATTTCTACCAGTGTACTGTGATATTCTATTAATTTTGTGCTTTTGGAGACAGCAAGGGAGAGTATGAGACTCCTCGCCATATTAGAGAATTACCTCTTACTACATCATTATCTAAGTTTGTCAAACTATGTTTAAACGTTGTTTCAAATTGAAAACAACAATGTAAAATTATCCATATGATACACTAATTAGGACCTACCTCAGAACTGTAGGAACATGAAAAAAAAGTTAAATATAAGACAGAAACCTGACACTAGAAATATTTTAAATCGGTTTCTGGCCTAATCTGTTAATATTTTTTATTTATCATAGAAAAGTAGGATGAGTGCTGACCTAGCACTGCAACTTTTTGCAAATGCACAGTAGCCAGATACTAATGCCTTTGAATGTTATTAGCACACTATGGTGAGAATAAATGTATCAATGAGTTCTTAATGACCTGACATGAGATGCCTCTGTGAAAGCAGCCAAGACAGGTACAAGCATAATACACGGTGTTTTACTAATAAAAGAACAACCATTTTTAACTCTGTTGAGATGATGCCCTTCGGGCCTCAGGTGCACCATAGGTGACAGCTTTGTGACAAAAATAGAAAGGCATTCTCTTTGTCCTAAAATAATACTGCCTAGAAGGCATTACTTTCTTCCTTTGAAGCAAACAGATTATTTTGGACTTTCACATAGCCCCAGATAGCCCATAAGTGGAAAACATGTCTGAACAAAAAACTTTAAACTCCCTGGCTAATGAATGACATGCATACAGAAGGGTTAACTGCGGGAGGGTCACCTCTACTTATTTGCATCGGAGACTTTAAAATATGAGCGTTTCCATTTTTCTTTTTTGATTATCCCTTATCACTTACTATCTCCTTTTGATATCCTTAAGTACTCAACATTTGTCAAACATCAGAAGTGCTTGACAGCTGACCCTTAAAAAGTTCAAGAATAGAAACTGAAATATATTTCTGCAGGAGCTGAAACTGTACAGCAGCAAATAGCCATAAAGCTTGTGACAACACTATGAGAGCTGGCAAGAGGCACTTCATGCAACGAGGCAAATTCAAACTTATTTTATTGTCCAGCATAACTTTGCCGAACTCCTGCACTTTATTTTTAGCACAGGATAAAGAGTTACCTCCCAGTGCTGAAAAGAAACTCGGTGAATGATAGGGTATTTCAGTTAATTCAGCAGAGCAAGAGTTGATCATTCCAGGAATGTAGATGTCATAACATAAACGGGCAGCAGCAAGGCTGTAAACTTGTAGGGGTGTATACCGAGAGAACTGTACATTACTTCAGTGGAAGCAAAAAACACATGCAAAGTAGAAAAAGGAAGAGGAACACAGTTCTGAAATAATCAGACTGGTATTGCATATCCAATAGTTATCCCCATTTAGCATTCAGTGTTAAAGGAGCTAGACACTGGAACTCATAGCTAAATATCTGATTTGCAAGCTGAGGTTCACTGCAATCTTCACAGCCAGTTGCTCCTGATTATACCATGCAAACAGAGTAACACTTGCTCCTGTTTAGTTTAAACCACTTTAAAACCTGGATTCCCCTTGACATGCTTGTTCTGCACCAACAATTCCTGTTTTATCCTGCACTCTTCAGCACGGAGGAACAGGTGTGCCCTGACTAGAAACCTTCTGCTGCTCAGTGTAGAAGGATATTTCCTCACTTTTAACCTAAATTTTACCCATAGGGAGACTCTAATTACACAGACATTAGTGTAAGTCCTGTGCTGCATGAGAGAGGCTGTGAAAGAGCCAGATCTCCTGCGCTGAAAGTCCTCTGCAGTCTGGCTGTAGAGAGTATTTTACACACACAGGCTGTAGCAAAGATTTCACTCCACAAGGGCCTCCCCAGTCATATGGGAGAGAGACAACCACTCATGCTTATGGTCTGCTTGGTGAATTTTTCAGGAAATATGCTTAGTTTGCAAGAAAAAGGATGGTTTTGCTATTCATCAGCAACACAAACGCAGTTTTTATTTTGGATCTTTCAAAGCCCCCAAGGGGCTTCTCTCTTCCCCATTCCTCATCAATGGTAACAGCGTTTCCACAAGTTAAATTACATCCTCCTTTACACCTATGCAACAAATAAATGTTCTCCCACGCTTGGAGACACTTTGCCCATGCTGATTTTATACAGGTAAAAGCTGCTCAAATTTATTATGATTAGGCTGTCACTTCCTAAGCAGTCCTGTCACTGGTGTATGACATGAATTAAGATCCCTGGTTTAGTCCTTCAAGATACACTGGTTTGTCATAAATAAAAGAATATTAAATATTAAAAAAAAAAAAATTCAAAACCAACAAAATACAAAAAAAAAAGAACTTTGCAGCTATTTTAAATGAGGATTTTAAAATGAGCTTCAAAATCTAAGTATGCTTGAGCATATGAAGCTGCTAATTTCTTACTTTATTTAAATTTATAAATCTAAAGTAATTGGTAATCTATTTTATATTCCAGTGCCAAGAATCACATGGTTTTGTTGTTGTTGTTGTTTCTGAATAACTATCTAAACTCCAGCTTGAGGAAAAAATGGCTTCTCATCCATCCAGTTGTAGAAAATATTCTGAAAAGATGACCCAATTACATTCAGAGACTGAACACATGTATACAGAGGGATTAAAGAATAATTTTTATTTCAGACATTCCTGATATTGTAGGGACCCAATTAATTTCAGCTACATGAGCTATATGTGTCTGTTTAAAGCTAAAGAAGTTAAAAAAAAAAAACCCAAACAATAAATTCTCAGCTTCAGAACTGTTCTTCTTTTACTCATCTTTAATTTCCACTTTTGCAGGCACTTGGGGATGGTGCATAGAAAAAAGAGATATTCCAACTTGCCTAATGAAAGAGCCAAATCACCTTAGGCTGAGATCACAAATTCAAATTGCATCTTTTTTTTAAGTGGTATTGTTCCTATCTCTTTTGCCATGTGGATAAAACAGTGAGGTCTATTGCATGGGTAGTACAAAAATCTAACTTTTGTTACACCCTCTGCCATTTGAGGAGAAAGAGTAGCAGCAGGGAAGAGGAAGAATGTGTCTTATTCTCCTCCACTAAGTAAGAATATGGGTGTGCTTACAAATGAGCCCTCCTTTTTTTTATTACTTATGAAAGTAATTGCCACGATATTTACCACTGATATTTAATCTATTAAAACAGACATTTCATCTATTAAAAAATTATCTTTTCTCTGCGTGTGAAAGGCACTTTGCAAACCACTGTCATTAAAAAAAAGTAAGAAAAAGAAGAGAGGTAGCAAATAGACCTTAGTGCTTATGAAAGGCAAAGACAATCTCCAAGTCACTTCAAAGGGACAAGGTCAGGCCCCACCTTTATTCTCGTACATTTGCATTATCGACGCTATGAGACAAAGGCAGAGCGCTCAGCAAAGAGCCGGCGGAGCAGAGCACGGGTGGCTGCGCGCTGCTGTGCCCTTAGCGACAGCGGCTCCGCGCACAGCCCCGCGGCACCGCACTGGGACACCGCTCGGCCGTGCCATCGGACGGAACGCCTACCACTGCTAGGAGAGCTCCTGCTTTCCAGTCCTGCTCCTCCACCTCTTGACACACCCACTGCCTGGCACGCTGAAGGACAGGGCGCAAGCTGAGCAACACCACCGTGCTCCTCAAGCTCAGCCCCTTGCCCAAGATCTTATCTTTAGATTGCATCTCCTCACCTGCCCACAGCTCCTCTCAACTAACCTTCTCCTTCCCTCTGCCCAGCTTCAACCTGACAGCAGGTGCTTTACACCATTCATTTGATTTTTTTCCCCCATATGGCGAATTTTGTTTGTTGTAAAATCATGTATTTCATTATTGGTAGGTTATTTACAGTATTTTTGATCTGTTCAACTGAATGGTACATGGTTTAACTGTTCTCTTTGAGGTGATTCTTTATTAGTCATATAATCCATTTTTTCTACTGATTAGGGAAGATGAGTCAGTACTAAATATTCTATCTCCTCACACAATTGATTTTTCTGTGCTTTTTTTCTTCCAATATTATTTTCTCCAACAGAGTTTTGCTGACTATTTTTTATTAGTACAAATCATCTGCAGACGCGCTAGAGATTTCACAGTACAGCTTCAAAGATGTTTTCTAGAAACTCTGGAGAACAAAGCAATTTTTCATATCTAATTCCATTCTTCTCTACCCAGCTGATGTAACTGTCAAAGAAAATCACAGCCATGCTAACAACGCAATACAAATGAACAGATCCATACAGACTGTTTCTGTGGAGGCCCAGAGTCCAGAGGTGAAAATTATATATTATCCTAAACAACAGAAACAGGCAAAAAAATCTGCTGTTAAAGACCTCACCTCTTGCAGATGAGATTAATCAGGAGCAAAAACAACCTAGTTCTAAGCAAGAACATTGGATTCACAGTCCCTGACAGGTTTCCTCTGTCAGAAGAGCCTCTGTCTGACACAGCATCAGTGTCAGCAGCAAACCCACTGCTGGTAGTGCCTTCCATCAGCAGGAGAGACCCCAACCACCTCCCCATACCCCCATAGCTACCTGTGTCCCTATTCCCTAATGAATCTTCTGCTGACATTTACTCCAAAGCACTTCTTGTTTTGTTCTGTTTTGTTTAAGGAAAAAAAAAAAAGCAAAACAAAACAAACCACAAACGAACAGAAAAGTACATTAAACCAAACACTTTCAATTTATATTATTTTTGGATCACTTCCTCAGTGGCCTGCCCATGGAAAGGTAGCATTTTGCAAACTTTCAACTAAAATAAGAACAATATTCAATACCAACAGGATGAAATGAATCAATCTGCCCATGGGTTAATTCACAAAGGCAAATTTCTCTTTCACAGTCTCCTTCCAGAAATAGGAAATAAACTTCTGTAGTTCAGTATCCATTTCTGCTGGAGGAGAGGGCAGAATTGGGTCAGTTTGATGTTTCTTTTGGCATTCTACACTTTTCATAGGATGACAAAGGGACAGGCTAACAAAACTGAGCCAGAAATGAACCGATTTACAACAGAGTAGTAAAACGAAAATGTGACTCAATCTGGTTATTACTCAATATAACTTACAGAAGAAAGGGTCTTTGTAAAGGCTTAAACAAATTAATTTGCTTGCTTAGCAGACTTAGGGCTTGTTAAAGGCCCACTAAGGTGCCTCATTGCTTTCAGTGCTCTCTGGCTCATTGCTCTTTCCACACTGTTCAGTAGCTGGCTGTAATTCTTTATTTCAGAAATTTTTCATCTAACTCCACATATTTTCAGAATAATTGTAGAATAAACTGAAAATAAGATTGGGGCAGGCAGGGAAGGGGGATCTGAGTGAATTTATCCGGACAAATTAGTCCTATCAGATCCCACATTAAAATCAGTTCCAAACTAAAATTAGCCTTTTAATCATCTGAGCTATATGACTGAGCCGTTGTATGTCACAGACATCACACAAATAACCAGAAGCTAATGAAATACAACATTGTACTTCAAGCAAAATCAATCACCAATTCCTTAAAATTTCATCCAGGAACCTAGTGAATTTATTTCTCTCTTTTTTTGTTAAATCCCATCTGATGTGAGTTAATATCGAGCAAAGACATAGTGAGAAATCTCTAGCTGATGAGTTTCTAAGGAAATCTGTTACTACAGGAAACATGTTCACTTCTCTAACAGGTACAAACAAACATAACTGATGGGAAGAACACAATCAATAACACAGTTTCCAAAAATACTAAGACTGTTTATCTTAAGATCAGATTTGAGTGATTTCAATTAGATGCAGATCTGTTCTGGTATTTCTCATCTTTGCCAGCTTGTCAGATAATTGCCTCCCGAGCAACTGTGATTATCAGGCTTTCTCAGTTCAACTATTAACTCATTCTTTGACCAAAAAAAAAAGAGAAAAAAAAGAGAAAAAAAATTCATGCTATTTTGAGTTCTTTTTCAAAAGGGCAGAAATGCATCACAACCTGAAAGGTGCTAACTATACTGTCATTACTCAAATATATTTTTAATACCAATATCATGGCATAATAGAGAATTTTCTAGATTTCTGTTACCTGCTGCTGCATTTTGTACACAGAGGGGAAAACCATGGTTGTGCAAAGTTCATTGGTTGATACAGCTGAAATTTTTTGTTAATAATGACTACCCATCCTGCATCTGCACTCTATTATCATATGTTGTTATGCTCATCTTGTATAAGATAAGCACACATGAGCCAGAATTATAGCTAATTTACAAGAAAAATAATCCAAATCAAATACTTTTCACCTCCCATGTGTGGTACATGTTTATAACTTTCCTCGAATCAGAACCACAGGCTGCTGAGAAATAGCACTGTGCTTTAAAAAGAACCATAATGCTTCACCCCAGAATTACAACATATGTTTGACACTGGCTTTTACACAAGAGGATGTGTTCTGTTTCTAGAAGTCTGCAGAAGGTTTCATCTGTCTGGATGAAATACACTGTACAAATATGCAGATATCACCAGTATGCTTCCGTCTTAGACAAATTTCTGGCAAAATGGAACCTGTAAGAATTATTTAACTTTCTGTAATTAAAACATTAGAATAATCATGTTTCACCATGACAAAATATTACTGGAGACAAAGGAAGACATTAACAGTTGCGTGCAATAGGCATTTCAAAATAAAAGCTGTCTGTACCTCTGAAAGTGGTATCTTTTTTTTTTAAATTTCTGTTACATATTTCCTTTCATGGAGGTATGTTGCAAAATAAAATGCTATTCTTCATTTTGCTCTAAAAATGTCTGCTTTGAACTACTTAAATTATTTTAATTACTCACTGTTTTATCAGCATAAGTAAATTTTGCTCACTGACCCATATATTTCTTACCTAAGTGAACCAAGCTCCTTCTCCCTGACCATTTAGTGCAAGTTAGCCAGGCTTTGTGAGCAGCATATAATGATATGCAAACTAAAACCATAACTATGTCAATTTAAGGTCAAAAAGGCCTATTTGTGGTTATTATGGAAATCAGTTTAAATGCGAGGTGCCTAAACAATGTGTCTTTGCGTACTGGCTCAGCAAAAAACCACAAACAACCTGCCAACATCTGCTTTTTGAAGTGTCAGATAACATTATTTCCAGGATGACATCAAGGGCCTTCATTGGCTATGCATAAGGTCAGTGAATATTAACTTCATTTACACTTGGCTGAGAATTGGCTGGTGCCAACAATAGGGGTTTAGATCCTCTGCTGAGCAGGGTTAAAAACTGACAGAAAGCTGCCATTGAGGAAGATGGATGATCGTACCGGCTGACCCTATTCCTCCCCAAGTGTCACAGCTTCGGCCTCTTTTCTATCTCCGCAACAAAAGACCCTCCCTGAGCTTCCCAGTGGCCTTCAGCTTTATTGGTGCTAACAGGCCCAGACATTTTCATCGATTGGATTCTCTACCTCTTAAACACAAGAGCTTGCCCTCCCTGGCTAGCCAAACCTTGGCACAGATGTCTTTTTTTGTAATTGCTTCTCTGCTGTCTGTTGGGAAGGATGCAATCGGACAGGCGAACATCATGTCAACACAGAAAATGCTTCACCATTTATCTCGGTTTCCCAATGGCATTTTAAGGAAAGTGATACCCTGCTTGCCTGGGGGGGTGGGGGTTAACCCTTCAATGGCCCAAAGTGTCTATAAATATAGAAACAGAAGTTACCGTTATGTTCCTGTAATAAAATTCTACTGTATTTGTCCTACACATCATTTAAAAATTATGAATTTAGTTTCCCCAATCAAACTGTTAAAAATCTACATCTCTAAATGCACAGAAATCAATTTAGTGTTGTTATTGTGTATGCTTTTACATCAGATCCTCCAAGGGCCTTTTCAGTCAAGTTCAAAGTATAAATTTAAGGCTTGAATAGTTAATAATGCAAACATCTGTAGAATTTCCAGTCCATTTCAATCTGAGGGCACAAACTTAAGAAAAATCACAAAAATACACTAGGAGTTTATATGGAGCATATCTATTACATGAAATGAAAACAATTATTTTAACATTTGAAGGACAAAATGACTGGAGAAAGGATATAAAGGAGACATAACAGCTGTAGAGAATGCTTTCGGGTTGAAGAAAAGCAAAACTGATGTTCCTTCATATTTTTTTTTCCAAACATCTGCTACTGGACATTTGCTGGCAAAAGAGTAATAGATTTGACAAGCCACTTGTTTGATCCAATACAGCAATTCCTGTCTTTCTGCATACACCATGGAAACATGCAGCCTCCTATCATAATTTATATATTTTCCCAGATTCTGGGCTGTGCTGCATGTGCTCTGTGCCAGACCGATTGTTCAAAGCCATCCTTAAAGGCACTACAGCCTGCCAGGGGACTGGCCTGCCACTGAGGTGCAATCAACAGGATTATAGCAACCAAGTTCTGCCTAACAGATTTATAGCCAGAAGTGAAGGAGCACGGATTAAACGCTTCTATTAACACTCATAGCTCAAGTTACCTTGCAGAGACTGGGCACAATTCTCAGCAGTAGTGATGAACTGATGAAAAAACAAATGGGCAGGAAGACATCGAGCCGATCCTTTAATGAGATATGGGGTTTGTATTAAATAGTATGGAATAATCCTCTCAAATATGAAGGCAAAAATAAAAAACATAGGGGAGGTCACAAAGTTGGGGAAAGAAAATGCAATCCAATCTAGCAGTTCATCCTACAGGTGAATGGAAGTAACAGCCACCAAAACTACCTCTCTGCCATGATGTGTCATGGCAAGATGGACGAAATTATTTCAGTTCTCCAGTAAGGCTTCTTTTAATAACTAAGGGAAGGGATTCAAGAGTCTGTGGGTCTGGGGCAGGGGAGTTATCAAGTAAAAAGTCAAACATTTTCTGCTGGAGGAGAGGGGAGAATGGCACCATTTTCAAACTAGCTGCTATAAAAAATAAAAAAATAGTAACAAGAAAAAGGTTTACCTCAGTCATAAAAACAGTAAAAAAGAAAACCCAGTCATAATTCAGCCATAAAAATAAAAAGATGTACTATGAAAAAAATTTGTGTGAAAGTAGCTGAAGTGATTTTTGAAAATACTGCAATACATATATTTCTTGGAATGAGATGTTTATTGCATACAGCCTACCGCAATATAAAATAATGCAATTGTGTGATTGTACACTGAGATTCATGATGACTTTTTTTTTCCACTACTGGAAGGGAATATTGTCACAGTAATGAGGAAAACACATATTTTTCATATTTGTAGTAATTCCTATTAAACAAACTGCTTTTAGCAAGGACTGCAAGACTGGGCCCTCGCTCCTTGTGTTAATAACAGATGGTTATGACATGGGGCCAATTCCTGTTTTTCTTACTTTCACAAGCAGTCCCAAGGGACTCATTATTTTTTTTTTTTATGAATAAAGCAAGCAAGATTTTACCCAAGGGAAAATAAGCAGTTTTGCAACAGAAGCATTTGTGGCGCCCTTTTCCACTGGGTAAAAGCAGGGAGCTCTGCCTCATTGCAGGAATACCCTGCTAGCCCCAAAGAAGCATTAAGGAACCCCAGTAGCAGGTACTTGGAAGAAACAGGGAAAGAGAAAACTGGCACACAACTATGAAATTATAACAGCTCTCAACAGATTTCCCCAATATGCTTCAGAAACTGTTATCAGGGACAGAGATTGGCAAGGGATTCCCAGCAGCACGCTTCTTCCATCTGGAGTGGGTGGAACTGCAATGCCTCCCAAAGCTGAAAGTTATGTGGATTTTGAAGACAAGACAGAGCCAATTTTTAACCTACAGAGTCATGTAATAGAGCACAGGAGTTTTGCCCCCATGGATAACCACAGGAAAAAGGCTCCAGTCATATGGAGTTCTCATTTTCAATCCCCTTAATGAGCAGCCCTCTGTCTTAGTTGATAAATCCAAGTCAACTGTGATGTATTTGGAAGCATATTCAAAAAATTTAAATTAAGAAAAATGATGAGAAATAAGTATCTGTGAAGCAGGTGCTTATCACATGTTGATGATCAGGCTGTTCACTTACAGGGGAAAGTGCCACCTCCCTGAAAGTCTCTACAACCCAAAAACCACCATACTCTGTTTCTTCAGCTAAGTATTACCACTGTTGTACAAGCAGATGCCCGCCACAAGAATCAGGAGGAGTTCAGACACTCCTCTCACAGCACACAGACTACTCAGCCTAGGGTAAGTGGAACTGGTATGTGACACACTAAGAGCTTGCTTATATCCTCCTTTAAAAGGAAGTGTAAGGATGTCTTCATTTCAGTGAATCTAAATACACTACTGATTCCAGGAGATGCACGCAACTGGTATCACTGCAGATATTTAAAACTCACTTCTGAAGAGACCATAGAGATGGCAAGATTGAAAGACCTCTTCCATCTCTGCATTTCAAAGTAATATAAATTAGGGGTTTGGGATTTTCTTCTGCCTATAGAAAAAATTGCATTAGTATATAACCATTAGGTAAGTACATCTAGCGCTCCAAAAAGCAACATAAAAAATATTGCTTCAAGCTGAATGCTTAAGCATCTCAATCACAAACTGCTAGAAACAGAACAGTGACATGTTATCCATATCTACCACACTAAACTGAACTTTTCTTAACTGGTGACCACAGTATAGGAAAGTGAAGGCTTAACTTACAAATCAAGTGAGCCTAGGATACCTGGAAGGATATCCTCCCTTTGGAAAGAAGGGCAGCTCGAGCTTTTTGTGTATGGGGAGCTGATCTGTAATGTTTCTTTGTATTCAGATGACCTGAGCAAGTTATTTGTGCGTCGTCACAGAATAATGTCCATCAATCAATGTCAACATTCCTCCAAGCTCCACTCTGACTGGCAACTGACAGTCAGTTATCTCCTGAATTTTAATTAATAATGAATACCCTTGTCACTGCTTAAACACACAAAATGTCTTTTAATGGCGGAATTATAAAAGTAGGATTTGTTTTGTAAGAACAGGTACTGCATTTTCATTTAGTCCTTGTATTAAGGGGAGAAATAAAATCCCTTACTCAGGTATTGCACATCATTTGTGCTATCAGCCTGTGCTTTATTTTCTAAAAACCATTCATCTCTACTTGTCATGGAATTTCGAATCTTATCTTCTTGCATACATGATTTTTTACAACAATAATACACAATACAATGACTGTAGCTCTAAATATGACAGAAAATCTTTAAGATAAAAGATCAAAAGTAGGTATGTCATTGTCTCCTCCTATGTCGCATTTGCCCAGGGAAAAGAAAAACTGTTTTAAAAAGATGTCATTTCTCTCCCTTGTTTATCAGTATTATTCACTAGCAATTCCAGTGACAAGACTTTTTCAATAATAGGACAAGTAGAGAGTTATTTTAACTGACAAACAAAAGCAGACAGATGAGCACACACATCATAAAGCAAAAATTATGCCTTTTAATCAGAAAATTAAGAGATATGCAACTAATTGTAAGTGTTAAGCAGAGAGAAGAGACAGAGATCATAGATTGAAAATTCTATTCCATCTGCACAAGGGGACATGATTTTCAACCCTGCTTACGATTTTAAGCACATGATACTTTCACACTTCCTAGCATCAGACTGCAGATGAAATCCAGCTGAGATGCCCATAGGTGAGATAATTAGGTGACAATGTGGAGCTTTGGGATTTGGTAACAGTTAAAACAATGTCCATTTCCTTCAGTTATCATTTGGAAGGACTTTATCACTACTCTTATTTTCTAGTTAGTGTCAATAAAACTGACCACAATTTGAAAGATGTCCATTTGTCTGTATAACAGACAAATGTGTCCTTGCATAATCAACACAGAACAAAGTCACAATTATAATATACTCAGTAAATAATATAATGAATGTTATTTTTCCTGAAGAGCTACTGATATGGAACAAACCTTTTCAATATATTGAACAATAAAATATATTGGAGAGTTATTTAATTTCTTTAATGCGCAAATAAATCGATCAAGAAAAAATATGTTGACATTTTGAAACATAAGAAATCAAATATCCAAGATTCAATGCTTGATTTCAGCTAAGAGGCTGTATCATGGGCCTGATCCAAGACAATAAAACCAAGTAAGAATACCCTCTCTTTAAAAGTATTCCAGTCACATCTCAAAACTATCTCCATGTAGCAATTAGAAACAAAATACCAAATATTCTCTTAAAAAAAAAAAAATCTGTTCCATACAATCTTTTTTTTTCTAGTTACATTTTCTTACTTGATGTTTTAAGACTTCAAACAAAACTATACATTCTAACAGAAACAAAGGAAAAAATCAATACATCTCCATTTTCTTTGACATACAAACACATCACTCTTATAAGCAAAAAAAAAATCAGTAGAACTTTTTATTCAGTTCTAACATCCACCTAATAAATACATACATATATATATAATTCAAATAATTAATCAAAACAAAATTATGTCAACATTTCCAACCACTAGAACACAAACAGTAAAGATTAAATGGTTTATATTTTATATGCATGTCTGTGTGTTTTATATATTACATATATTCATATAAATAAATATATGAAAAAGAAAGCTCATAACCTAAGGGATTGGAATCTGTTGCTCCATATGAATGGTTCTAACTGCTACACTATGAGAAGAACAAGTTTCAGCAGTAGCTAACAAAACCTTCTAACAGTGACTGCATGTTGGTTAAGAGACATGCCCTATTTGAAGCAAGAGATCCAAGTCCAAATTCTCCTCAGCAAGAAAAATAATTGACCTAAGCCTGGATAACATGAGTTGAGTGAGATCATGTAAATATGACCAGTGATCACAGCCACATGTTGCCCACTCAGACCATGTCCCACAGACAAATTTTTGAACATGCAATTTGTTCCAGCATTAGCAGAGCTGAGCTGTTTGGCACACAAACTGCCAAACTTTTTATGAGTGAAGTTTATTGTATTCTTAAGCCTCAATTGCCAACATTCTTTAAGAATTTTCATGGCAGCTAAGCAAGGGTTCCAATATTTTGTATTAGAGATCTAATGAGTTTCTCAACAGCAACTATATCCCTCTGTGGACACAAATCGATTGATCCAAATACGCACCACACACACTTTCATTAAATGTATAATTTTTTCTCAAAATCTACCCATATAATAGTTTAGTGTTAAAAAAAAAAATAAAAAGCTGATACACTCAGAGAGTTGAAAAAATACTGTGTTTACTACCCACATATTAACATTATCTCGTAAACTGAGAAACGGAGGGATTTGGAGGGTTGGAGGCCCCATGTAATTTTAACTTTTCAGGTCAGGTGGATCAGGTCATTAATACAAATTCCATACAACTCTTGAGTTTTGTTTTGATGGTCTACCACAAGTGGATGAAGGACATCCTGCCGTCTCCTACACACGGGCTGAGACTTCATAGGAAAATATGCACACATACACTGTAAGACTGGAAATAAAGTATGTATATTGTCATTTGAGAAAAACTAGCTCTAGCAACTCTCAGGGGACACTTGCAGTTTAATCACATTATGAGGACTCATGCAGTAAGACAAAGGGACACATGCATATGGCTACATGAGGCCACCACATTAGTCACCTGCCAGAAGACCTCCAAACACCACTTGACCCGAGTTTTATCCACAGTGTTCCATCCACTGCAAAATGAACACCAGTCATCTACACTCCATGATATATCATACTCATTACATGCAAGGAAAGAATAATAAGAAGTGAGAGCCACTAATTATGCTAGAGATTATAAATCTCACCAGTGGAAGATGTACCATCAGTGGAAATTTAGGGTCCTGTTTATAATCACTTGTCTGTATACATTTATAGCAGCACAATACTAAAATTCTTAAAATTCTAATAAAGCATGCATTTAAACATGTTTCATCAATGTAAAAGTTTCAAGTTTAAGTATATGCTTACGCTTATCTAAAACTTTAGCACTTTCCTCAGTAGGAAAACATCAACACATGATGTTTCTCTCATTAAGTTAATAGGATTCTTTCCATTAAGTTCTGGGGATGGTGCCTCAGACTGCAATTCTACAGATAGTTTCCTGCATTAGGCATTACCTCCTTAAAATACTTAAAACTTGTTTAGTGAAAAGTAGAAACCTCATTTTTATACTTTCTCAGCATGTTTATTTATGGTAATACATAGTATCAGATCGGTTTTTTGTTAAAAAAAAAAATCAGCAGCCAGCCTGCTGTAGACTTACTCCAGCCTCTCTAAAGCCTTAGTATATTTCACAATTACAAGAAGAAATAACTTCTGCATTTATGTATATTAAATACACTGCAAAATATTAACAGTAATTATGTTTCTCAAACATGTACTTCCCTTTTTTTCCCATCAATTGCACACATTTGAGGTATGCACTGATATCAGATGATACTAACAATTGGAGTTAATTAGATCTTTATTGGAAAAATGCTTGATACTATTATTGCAGGAGAGCCATTTCTTGCCAAGAACATGTAACTAATCCAAATCATAAAAATTAAGAGGCTAAAGTATCAAATTACCCTGGGTAAAAAATCCTGATATTTGTTAGAGATCTGAGCAACTTTATCCTCCTTAAGATTAGCAGCAGGGCCACCCAGCTAAATAAAAATATACAGACATATGCCCTGACAGGATCTAAACTCAAGAAATAAAATATTTGAGCCCAATTCTTATCGCACGCAAGTTTTATACTTGGTTGCCTTCACTACTCTGAATTAGACTTATAAATTAGCTTGATATTAAGCAAAATTTTCCAAAGAGCATATACATGCAAAAAGATAATTTTCCCTAAATGGAAAATCTCTTCTTAATGAAGAAAAATAGAAGGAAAAAGTGTTAAATACTTAACAAACATGCTCCTTTTCGTTGGTTTGTTGAGTTTATTAGGGAGACTGTGAAGTCAGAAACAGTCATTAATGGAAAAGTATACAAAAATACATTCACCAGAGCCACCAGGCACACATTGCTAATGTGTCTGAGAGCAAGAAATGAAACACGAGATTACCACAGTTTCTGCTGTGAACTATTAACTGGATACTATTCACTTTCACATATAACATATTTTTCATTAATATTAAGGACAAGAGAACTCACTGTGACAGACAGCAGCAGCACAAAGATTAGGAAGTGCACAGGGATAAAAGCTTCTCTAAGTAAGGAGAAGTGTGTTCATAAAAATGTCTTAAATGCATTTGCTACTGCTGCTGTTTGCACAATAATGCTATGTTATAGAAGAAATTAGACACACCATTCTTTAAAGAGGGGTTTCTTTTTATGAAATTAAAGACAGGTAATGCTGACTTAAATAGCGAACTTGCCCTTTTTTGGTTCTCTTTGATGCCACAACACTGTGAAGGATTACAGTAGAAATCATCTACATATTTTTCCTGTCAAGTGTTTGGCTTTTAGTAAGCTCCCTGAATATATCTTCTAGTTCTTCGAAGAAAACTCCTACAAACTGTTTTACTCTCAATTTGGTTCCAGTCTTAAGTGTTTTATAAAAGTAATATTTATAGTACCTCTAGGAGAGGCAAAAAACAACACAATTAAGTTATATGTATATAACTTATATAGCTTACTATAAAACTTCAAAAGATCCATTTTGACTTTTCAGATATTAATTTGAACGTTTTATTTTTTTCAATCTAAAAAGTGTCAATCCACAATAAACTGTGTACGACTCACCGTTTTTTAATAACTAAATTAGCATTGCAGACAGAGCTTGCACAGTATAGAGCAAGCCAGCTAAGAAGTCAAGAAGCAAGAATTAACTTTTACTTTATAGTTCAAATAATAATAAGCATATTAGCTGAAAACCTACACTAAAACTATCTCCACAATTTCTCAAGTGAAAACAGAAAGATATTCTTAAGGATTTAATACTGCTTAATATATAGGAACTGTTCCTGAGGAGCAAATATTTTCACAATAGCAGAGGAAGTTTGGGATGCATCAAAATTCAAAAGCTAATCTAGTTAACCAAACATTTTGCCCACATAATTTCCATTTCTTTTTCAGCTTCAGTACCAAACATAGATCTCGCCATATGGTTGTCTCACTTCTTAAATAAAAACCTTAAATTCAGCCCTTTACTTAAGTTTCCGTATTTTCAGAGAAAAATTTATACTTTGAACTGCAGCTTTCTTGAACAACTTTCAACAGCATTTCACCATAGAGATAAGAGATGTTTTACAGATATATGAAGTAGATCAGGTAAATAGTTATTAACATGTTCTTCTCTTTTCTGTGATTGGTTCTTCTATTAATCGATCCCTACTTTCAGTTTCTCTGTAGCCTACTAACTCTTTTTTTTTTGTTGTTCAGTTCCTGAAACCTTGTTTTCTGGATAAGTTTTGTTTTGCTTTTTCTTAAAAAGCTAACAGTCATATTTAACAAAATGCATGTACACTTATAATACTCCTAATGAGGATTATATGTGACTTCTCCCATTTGTACTCAGAAATGAAAGAATACTTAGATTTATTTTTAGTGGCCTAATTGTCAGAGGCTAACAGAAACCCTGGACAAAAACGAAAAACCGACACCAAAACAAACAAACCAAAAAACTCTCTCAGAATTTCCAAGTAAGCAGCTTCTTTTTCATGTAGGAAGACTTGTTTATACTCAGAATCACAGCAAACTTAGAAAATGATAGCAAAGCCATTAGACGCCTATTGCACCCTTCACAAAAGATTTCTGGGCAGGAAAGTTTGTTTCAGAAGGAAAACCTATGGTTTTGGGCAACAGACTTGACAGGATGAGATTCCATTTCTACATACCAACTAAAGCTTCATTTAGAACAAACAGCAGATAGACTTTATGGCTAAGGAGTTAATGGCCCAGCTGTTGAGCAACCGTAGCTAATTCAGTAGTGGCATCCCAGACCCGTAAAACAAGACAGTTTTAGTGCTTCCCCTGTAACTAAAGGAGATATTACTAAAATTCTCTTAGATTTCATTGCTGCTTTTGTTTTCATTTCAAAAATCTGTGCACAGCAGTGGATCTTACCAAAAAACACCCAAACAACAACCATGCAGCGAAATTGTTTTAAGAAATTCGTATTCATCAAACCTCAAGTAAAATGCAAAACTAAAATTTATTCCTGGAGACAGCAGAAGCTGGGAAGAGGGGCAGACTGGAAGGCAGAGGAGAAGAGGCTGGAGAGGGAGCTACATTATCCAGCAACCCCACTTCTAGGATCTAATTGTCCATTTGCATGTGCCATTTCACCTCTTTCAGCTCTTCTGGAGCAAAACTACTAGCTTATTGGGAACTAAATCTGTCAGTATCTCTGCAGTAATTCATTTTAGGGATAAGTCTCATGGCATTATCAATGAAAACTAGATGGTTTTGACTGCCTTCATTACTTATCACTTTGACTTATCATTTACTTCTCTCATCTCTTATGTCACATTTGGGAGACGATGCTGTATCACCAAAACTATCACAGCCTACAATCAGACTTACCAAACTAATTCAGATACTTCAGGCAAAGCAGTGCTACAAAAAATCAATTGAATCTTAGGGCCAAAAAAACAACACAGAAGAGACCTGAAATAGATTTTATGAAGCATGAAGGCATCAGTTTGTTTCAGGAAATGGCTAGCCCCAACCAGTGAGAACACCAGCCATTCTGTGTTACTTCATTTGGAAACCATTTTCAAAGAGGCCATGTTTAACAGTGGACACAGCTTCTTTCCCTTTCTATTCCCGTGCTTTCGCTTCCAGAAAGCCGAAGAACATGAACAAAGCAGGCTAAAGAAATCTAAATTACTTAAGAGAGACAAACAAATTTGTAAAAATCGTCCTCTTAATGAACGCTAAACGGTTCTGAAAGGAAGATATAGCAAGAAAATATATCTTTGTATCACATCTCCCTGACAAGAAGGGAAGTCAGAAGACTACAGGGTGAATGATAGCCAAAACATTCAACTTTCTACAAATTCCAAAGAGGGCTTGAAGCAGAAATCAAAGCTCTCCATTTCATGCTAGAAACATCTTCAGTAATTCTTGACCATCTAGCTAAAAGGTCTTATTTTCACTTTAAAAGTATCTAGTTTATTTTCCTGAACCCTGCTAGGATCCTTTGCAAAGATCCTTACCTTTTAAACTTTTTTTTTTTTTTTTAATCAAATGGTTCACATTCAGCTGTATGTGGTGCCTGATAGCAGATCCCACTGGCCTTTCTTTAAAAAGGAACAGAAAAGTTATTTAATATGTTAGGGAATAAAAAGAGAAGGAGATAGATGCTCTGCTGTTGAACTTCTATGGGCTTCTGAGAAAATGACAAGACTCAGTGACACAGAGATACCCTCATTCTCTGCTCAGGTTCAATTAGCTGAAACTAATTACATTCTCTTCCCTAGAGTAATTTTGGAAGCAAATGGAATAAAGGTAACTCTTCTTCAAAAGAGGAAACATTTAAAGTCTTGATGATCTAAATGCCATTGAAAAGTTTTCTACCATTTTTCCCATCTCCACAAAGCAAAAAAATTTCAAGTTAAAAATGCAAAAATGTCAGCATAGGTTGCTTAAGCTGCAGGTCACCCACACACTCCCTGAGCTGAACTCTACAACCAATTCACAATATGTGCAACTTGGGCTTTTGGGAAGCATAGTAATATTTGTTTTAATTACAACTTATTCACATTCCCACCTTAATTCATTGTCCTCTATTAATAAATGTGTGGCACATCAGCTCCTAAATGGAGTAACATTAAAAAACAAAACACACAAGAAAGAAAAAAAACAACCAAACAAAAAACCACAGCTACACATATTTTACCACAAACATGCTGCACATAAGGCAAATTCAGTTTCTGGATCTGTTATCAAGTAATATCTCACAAAGTGAAGAGCTAAAACACTTGTCCCAAGGAGAAAAAAGAGAAGGAACAGAGGCAGCTTGCTCTTTGGCACAGTGTATAGCACTTGACAAAGTCTGGAAAGAAAAGCCTGTAGCTCCCTTTTTACCTCATCAAGACAAAATGTGCAAATAGCTATAATCCCCTCCTCATTTGGAGGTCAATAAAACAACTGTTAATGCATACAGTATTATAATATGTTTAACTGTAAAATGCACCCATTTGGCTTTCCCTATGAATTTGATTTTTTGGACTTGGTGCCCAGTGATCTATGTAATTTCTCAGTTCAGTCATATTAAGAGCAGCTTTGTACCTTCTGAAATATCACTCTACTGCTCTGATTGAATAAATTTAATTCTCTCCCTCCCCACCCCCAACTAACATGAAACAGATGGAAAATACATTATACTAGACACTCTCATAGAATTATTTTCACCTTCAAATATCAATCAGTGATCACAGTGTATTCCTTTACATGCATATAATATCGAATGAACTCCACTGTGAGAAAAGTCCAAGTTAGACCTATTGGGAGTCCATTACAGTTACTGAAAAGTCCATTGGGTTTTCGTGGTTGAGGTTTTTTTGGTTGGTTGGATGAGGGTTTTTCAGTTGGTTGGATGGGGTTTTTTTCCTTAACAGATGCAATACATAGTGTTAAAAGAACTGAATATATCTAAGTACCTTTCTGGTACTGCTGCTAGGTATCCTTCAAGATAATCCTTTAAAATGTACGATGCCCACACCTAAGCCTAGTGCTACACACCAGCAGACCTAAGATCAACATTGAGGAAAGAGTTTCCTTGTATATAAGCAAAACAATCTGCAGCTGGACATTCAGAGGCTCACCTAGTTTCCTCATGTTTGTTTCACACAGCTTTAAGATTTTGCTTTAAATTGCATTTGTGAGCCCTTTGAAATTTGGTTTTCTCATGTATGTGTTAGACCACTGAGGTTGCAAGGATTCTTTGGCACTCATATAGTGAGAAGTAACTGGTTCACATCCAAAAGAAAAAAAAAATACTAACTCAGTTTGAAAGATCAAGCAACGAAGAGGGAACATAGAGGATTTTTTTCCAAGTTATGCGTTTCACCACTCATGATTGTTTTCTTCCTCATCCTTCCCAGCACTACAAGTTACTTACATTCATTAAAAAAAAAATTAATAAACCCATCCAGTGCAGAGTTGTGTATAAATCAAAATTCAATTGTTTTAGTATCTGAACTCAATAAATTTCACAAACAGGAGAGGAGCTGTATGCAAAAGGAACACATTACTCAATCACAGACAGCCAATCAAGCTAGCATAACATAAATGAACCCTGCTGAGTTACAGGCTGAAGAGATATTTGGAACTACAATGTGGCCATCTACTCCTACCTGTGCTGCAACACAGCCAGATAAGGTATTATTCTGTATCTTTAAAAGACCATGCTATTGTGTTAAGTTAATTCAACAAAGCTTTAGCAAGTGTGAGAGAAGAATCGCAGACTTCTGCCTGTCCTGACAGAGCACAATACTTTCTGCCCTGAGTAGTCCCAAAGAAGTCACGCAGCATGCCAGGTACAAAGTATTTGCAGAAGTGAGCCCTCAGACAGGGCTACAAAAGCTCTGGGTTAAGGAAGCACACACCAGCTTGCTTCCACTTGATGTGCTACACAGCTTGACAGAAACAGATAGCCAGTTGCATTAATGTCAATGTTCAGATAAGTTTCCCTCAATATCTGTCACAAAAAACAGACGCAGTATCAGTGTGTCAGCTGCATTATCAGTCACTACATAGTTGATCATAGTTAATAACATCCTCCAGCCCAGACAGGACACACAGACAGCAATTACAAGCGTGTGCCACAGTCACCCAGATCGTCCTGACTTGGAGCTGCCGACTCAGCACGCGCTCGACGAGTGCCTGCCTACCACCTTTCCCTCTCAAACACATTAGCTTGCCTCAATATGGGGCCAGAGTTTGTTTTGAAACTCTTAACAGGATCACTGAAAGAAAAGAGGAAAAATACCATAAATGATCCTCTGGACTGCTTCCAGAGTAGCGTGTTCTCCTAGCGATTGCTTTGGAAGCAAGCCAAAAATGGGAAATGTTCTTGCAAATGAGCACGCCACCAGGCTCAAGTACAAGTTATCATTTAATTCTTTTGTCAACATCAGCGCAGTTAGAAATTAAGAAGCCTGTTCAATAAACAGGTTACTTGAATTCCAGTCACCAAACACCAATTTTTTCTCTTTCCATCCCTGCTATGCTCACTCAGCTCATGTCCCCCACCCCCTTCCTAATATACACTAGGGTTTTATTTGGATATTTTTTCTCCCTTATTGAAAGTCAAATAAAATTAGTATATTAATTACATCAATGATAACTAGGTCTGTAATCAAGAGCAAGTTAGCTAAAAAAAGGAAAAAAAAACAGTGACTCAGAAAAAAATTCTAAAACCTCAACACAGACTTCTATGGGACACAGCACTTAATATTTTTAACAGACACATAATACAGTCTACCAAACGTTTTTTGTCGGGGCAGTTTTTCACATTACAATTACTCCTAATGAGATCACCCTCTGCAGTGTTTAAGGCTTCATCCCTTCCCAACAGAACAATGAAAGATTTGTGTGGAGCTACAAAGACCTCAAATCAACTCCATTCACTTCACCTTCTACTGAATTTCCTCATAAAAACTCGTCAAAACCAGAACTGTGTTTTTTCATGTGGACAAACTATTAATAAAGAGACCCATTTACTTTTTTTTAGGATGTCCCAAATCCTCTACAGTTTTTGAAGTCCTCATCAGACTGAGGCACCTCAGACTCAGTGAGTGCTGCCAGCTTCGTTTTTGAGATTATGTACATTTCTCCTCTTCAGAGATTTGTGGGTTTTTTCCACTTTTTCACTTACAATATTTCTCACCAACAAATGTCTGCCTATCTTGCAATAAACATATGGTGATATAACTCCTTGTGTTATCTTGTGATAAAAATTATAGACCTCGCATTAAATGTACATGAAAATACCTGTTTCCAAATAAACTGCAGATTCTCTTGTTCTTACTGGAAGCAAAGACAATAAAATATTCTTTCTCACATTAAGCAGAAATGTCTTATGCCTGTAGCCCCAGTGACAGCAATGCTAAGGGTAAGTATAATTCTAAGAACATGGTTAACTGAATTACTCTTGAATCAGGAAGTACAACTCAGTAGTCTCTGATCTGCTAGTACTTCAAAATAATCACAATGATCTAATGGCTAGCCAAAAGTTTAGAGTTAGTTTTGTGCAAAAAAAAATTTACAGAAGGGATATCATATTTTATTCTGAAAATTTGATACTCTACTTGAAATATCTTGCGTTTAGAATTTTTACACACTTGACACAAATCTCTAGCTCGGTTTTGATTTTGTGAGTATTCTTCCCATTACTAACCACACCCCATTCTGTTTACTACATCCATTTTAGCTTCCTTATAATTATGTCAGAGATCATGTGAAAGAACAAACTGTTTACCTACTCATACTTGACATTATTGATACAATGTTCTGTGATAGGTATGACTTACTCAGCCTTACCAAAAGGTACAAGAAACACCACATTAATCAGTTCAGAATTTTAGTCTTGAACCTATCTTTATACTTACGACTTCAACTTTTTTTCTTTAAATTTAAAAGTGCATTGTGCAACCACTGATTTTCATAATCAGACAGACTGACTGATTTAGATTAACCAGTGTGAACTCCACAGATTGAGGATCTGAAAACTTTAAAAGCAGACTAAAGACGCATTTCTCTTTAAAAAAAAGCAAAAAAAAAGAAAAAAGAAAAAAAAAAGAAAAATCTGGTACAACAATTTACAGCAAGTTATGTGTTTACTTACGTTCACATGTGTCTCCTTTCTGCTGGTATCCTGCTTTGCAGATACATTTTCCAATAGGCACTAACCATTCTCCCTCCGCGCTACAGTGCATCTTCGGCGAGTTCTCCGCCTCCTCCTCCGCACTGCTGACACAAGTTCCTCGCACTTCAACTAAAGAGGAAAACTCTGAGCCAGTCACTGTGTCAGGAAAAATAGCTAAGTTCTCAATGATGGACCAGCACTTCTTGTAGTAGACTTTGACAGAGACCAAAGCAATGCAGGCCCCTACATCCTGAAATGCAAGATAGAATCCTTTTTTGGACAAAGGTCCAATTTCTCTCACCTCTGTGTTAAGTTTCATTTTTCTCTCCCCAAGATCACCCTGGGTAAAACTTTCATCTGCTGCAATAGTGTCTATTTTTACATATTGGTTTTCTCGGATATTCCTGCCAGTGTCGTAGTCTGTTTCATAATAATACAAGTTAAAAGTTTCTTTACAAGTCCCCAGAACTCCAGGAAGACTGTTACAATCCCTCAGAGTGAATTTCAGTTCTACAAAAATCCTTTGTGCATTGCTTTTTGCAATCCAGTTAGTCCGAAGCCAGTTGTTTTGGTTTGACTCCATCACCTGGCATACCTGGTATGTTCGTATAGGAGTGTAGTTTTCATCCAGTCCACTAATTTCTTCCCACTAAAATGATAACAAACAGTTAGCAATAAACAAAAAGTATGTCACCAGATGTAACTACTGAGTATTTAAAAAAGCTTCACACAACTCAAATTTCCCTTCTTTTTAACAGTAAGTTGTTAAAAATAGTACTAAGCACCTAAATGAACAATATATGTATTAATGCAGGAGTAGGCTCTCTCTCCCTTCATTGTCATATCATGGACACATTTGCAAAGGGGCAGCTTCAGAAAAGGCTGTTTAGCATACCAGGTTCTGATTTCACCCTGAGCTCACACAGATTTCTTTAATATCACAATGGTTTTGAGTGAGCAAAGACCAAAAGGAGGGAGGCAGCTTCTCTTCCAAAGAAACCTAATGTCAGCAAAGTCTTAGTAAATGAAATTGCTTAGCAATAGAGTACATAAAACTTATGCATGTAAGGCTTCCAACAAAACTTGCAGCTGTATAGAAAGCATGGGATCAGGTCCTGAAACTCATGAATCAGATGATTCCCACCCCTATGTGATCGAAATGCCATAGAGAGAGGGCAAGAGAAAATTGACAGAATTAAAAATCTGAAAGCAAGAAAACATTTTAGTTGTCTCTCTTTCGGTCTATCTTCTGTTTTATTTACAAACTGAAAGGATAAGTAGCAGCTCCTCCTCACCTCACTTTTTGTCCAGTGGCTGCACCCATATTAGAAGGGGCAAATTTCATTTAGCTTGGAGTTCAAATGCACCACGAGACTCCATACAGAATTAAAAACAACCCATATGACTGAAAGCTCTCTGGTTCAAAGCCTGAGTTTTGTAGATACTCTCTCTTTAGGTTACCAACTGTGTAATGGGCTGGTAAGCCTTTAACAATCCCAGAGTCTTTAACAGCCTTTGGTAGCGTGGGAATTTGCACCTCCAGCAATGGCAAACCAGTGAAATCAACCAGGCAGATCTGCCCAGGTGTAACCAAAACAATCCTTGTCTCTCACCTTTTGTCACATTTCTCATAACATTTCAGTGCCTGCAGAAACTGCAGCTGTAACAAATTAGAGGAGGGGGGTGAGCTATCGTCACCCCACAATACAGGCAGCTATGACTTCTCTGGATGGCACTCAGCCCTCTGGCCCTGTGTCAATAATGCACTTAAGCTCACGCTTAAGATCAGTGACTGTACTTATAAGCTTAATGGTAAGCACATGCTTAAGTGCTTTGTGGGACTCGTATAGTCGGCACCTCTGCAGGATAGAGCATCCACTGACATTCCTCATGCGGCAACCAAGCATGGAAGGCATTGGTTTCCCAGATCAGGAGCCACACAGTGCACATTACTCTGCAAGCCTATTTGACAGCAAATGAGACCATTTTAATGTTGTTGTCTGTTTCAGGAAAAAAACAGATGTGGCTGAATTGATGTTGGAAGTTATCACCACAAAATATATCACAGCTGCAGACGGCTGAAATGCACAGAAGTTGTACATATCAAAGCACATTTCAAGGACCTACAGTTAATATAGATGAGATATATACAGTACTATGTATTATATGCATATGGTATTAAATGATTGAAGTAGATTATTAAATGCTCATGGAGTTAGCTGAAGTGATTGCATATGGAACAGTATTAACCTCCGAACAAAAGATTGTCTATCTTCATAACAGATTTATTAGAGCTGAATGAGTAATTTTTTTTCACCTCTATAAGAGCTAGAAAAAATCAGAAAAAGAAAAAAGGGGCCCTGGACTGAGAGTGTTTTGGTATACCACAATGATAAAAAACATCTCCCCATTATAAAAAAAATCCCATCATCAAGATGACAAAAAAGGCATAAAGCCTAACATTTTGCCAGGTAATGCTATGTCCTTTGGGATTTCTTTGAGATGGTTTAGGGGTTTTTTTTGTTTTATGTTTTATCTTGTGTAAGCATTCTTCCCTTAAGATGCCAAGCCAAATTCTGCAAGAAGATATTCAGTAAGACAATGCACTGCATCTCCGACATGAAAGTAACTCTCATGCACCACACAACAGGATCTGTCTCCTTGAGTTTTGATACGGATTGCTCCACCAAAACAAATCACAATTCCTCCTCAAAAAAACCAACAAACTGAAACAAACAAACAAAAAAAAAGGCAACAAACAAAATACATTTTACAAAATCAACCTATACTTCATAATACAACACAAATGAGTTTTCTCAGAGTCAAAATCCCACTACATAAGACTACCTAGCATTGAAGAGATTCTTATGTTACAGTCAAGGAAAATAATTAAAAAAACTAAATTCACACAAGAAGCACTACCTTTTGCGATCCCTAGCATTAAGAACTGGCGCTATTTTTCCATATTTTGCCAAAGCCAAAAAGTTAGAGAAATGTGATTTATGATGCAATTATGTAATCAGAGTGTCTGCAATGAAAAAAAAATGTTATCAGTACTTCAAGATGTTTTCACCTATGGCAGCTGAGGTCACCATTCATTGAAGTCTTCTTATAGTGAACAATTTCACAGAAGGAAAACTCCACTTTTCTTTGTTCTACTGCAAAATATGGTGCTATACATGCAAATCTGTTTGAATATGCCCTGTTCTATTGGTTTCAATTTATGGTATTTTAACTTCTTAGTTATCTTAACAGCGTTAAATGTAGCATTTGCAGTTGAATGAGGCATTTAACGAGTGTCTGACTGATATACTCTCTACTGTGGTAATGCAGTAGTTTCAAAATTTTCTGTGTCCATTCCCATGAAGTCTTTATTGCATAGTAAATAATTCAGTAATTAAAATTATAAAAACATTTATTTTCAAAATTACATTATTAAAATGTTACTTTTATGTTAATTTACAGGCAACTTTTTTCTGAACACTTTCACACATGCAAATCTAGCCATTACTTCTGATTCACTTTTAATTTGTTGTTGAAATTCACTTCTACCTCTGAAACTCCCTTTCACTATTTGTTGAATTGGACTCTACTTTCATCTTTCAGTATGCTGATGTGCAACATGCATTGACATGTCTTTCATTATCTACAGGTTAGCTTAATTTAAGTGCCACCAAGCTAATCTTTCAAACACCTCTGGTAAAGGCTTCAATCAGCACAAAACACTAATGCTGAGGTTATTGGCCACCATATACATGGAGCCCGCATTACATTCCCTCTGAAGTCCTTAGATTAGTTTCCAGTTTATGCTTGTATTGATACTGCAGTCCTGCTTTTAAAGAAAGACACTTCCACATTTTCATTCTTCTTATTTAAAGGATTTGTTACACTTTTATATCCTTACTCACACTTCACGCTCTTCTGGCTCCAGATTTCTTAATGAACTGAAGATTAAGGGACTGATCCCCCAAGTTCTTGTTCGTGCAAGGCGTCACAATAGATTCAGCAAGACTGTTTCCACGAGCAAGAACTGTCCATGTAATTTATGATTTGTCAGACTAAGTTCATGTAGGACTGAGTTAAGATAGGACAATATATCCATTATATCTTTCTGAAAATGTTGTTCTTCAAGGCTTGAGGAAGAAGAGGTTTTACAACACTTTTAACTCAGACTGAAAGCAGCATTTCCCAACTTTACATAAATAAGACGATAACACTGATGTTTCTAAACATCTCATTTTTTTTAAATATGTAATTTACAATGGTACATTACATAAAATGCCACGAGATTAATTTGTACACAAGCTGGAGGTGGCCTTAACCACATAATTCGTGCCTAGTTCCAGATATCAAGCTCCTCAAGGCTTGGGGATGTTTCAAGTTTGGAATGTCATTTCAAACACATCTGCAATATAAATGTTTTTATTTTAGAGCACTTCAATCTGTGCTATTCAATTACAAAGAAAACATCGTAAACAAATTTATGATCAGCCATTCTACGGAAAATGAAAAACATATTTTTAGAAAGTTTCCACACAGAAGCAGATCTGTTGTTTCTAAAGGAAGAAAAAAAAAGTGATTTGAAGTACTGCATTATACAGTGTACAGCACAAAGAAATACACTACAAAACATAAAAGTAACAAAAGTTTCCAAAGAGTCACTTGCTTTTAATTGGCTTGTACATTTGTACACTGTAACCTGAAGTTTCCTTCTAAAATGAAGAAGCCATAAACACTTGGTATGATTACTGAGAGAAATATGAGGGCAAACTAGTTTAAAGCAGGTCTTTCAACAGCTTTGATAAACTAACTACTCATCTTTAGAAACTTAAGTTTTGCCTGCAGTACTTACCCCATTGGGAGGAGAGGAAATCCATTCCAACTCTGTCTGTTGTGCTTTAGAGTCCAGCAGTATTACTAAAAAAGGAAAAAAAAAATTAAATTCCACAGCTTGTTACACATAACAAAGGGGGATTTAAAACTAAAGAAAAAAAAAAAGAATTTTAAAAAGTGATAGAATTAACATAATTTTTATACAGATTAATATTTCTTCTTCATATTATTAAAAAAATCTGCAACCACAACTAGCTATTTATTTGTAAACAGACAAATTATTATGTACCATTCACGTATAAGCAGATATACATATCTGCTTATATGTGAGCATAAACACATAAATCTTTACAATTTCATTGTTTAAAACAAAGTGAGGGGTTTTTAGTGCTCTGAAGTGCTATTAATCAGTCATTAAGATGCATGCTCCCTCCCTCTCCTTTTTCATAAGGACATTTTCCATATGCTGGTTATTACAATCAGCTTAAAGCACACAGACATTTCAACACGTTTCCAAACTGATTTATACAGGACTGGTCTATACCTCGCCAAGAGTCGCATTGAAAAAGCAATGATCTTTTTTGAGTGTCAAAGTGAAAAATACTTCCCTTCGGTGATAAAGCAGTAATTCTGCAAATAAATGACAAGCAGGAATACACAAAATAAAAGACTCTGGAATTACCTCACACCTCGCATACACAAAATCAGACTAACTCACTTCATGGTAATAGCTTCCTAAAATCTTCACATCATGGTGACATTTATATACAGAAAGACATCAGTTCTAGCAGCACCACAATTATTTTCAGCCAAATGTAACACTACCTCCAGAAGTGGTTAATCACAGCCTAATAAACCAACTCTTTAGTAGCATTCCTAATTTGAACCTATTCCAATATATCTTTAGCTATAAAGCTATTTATAACTTTATACACAGCATTTCTGCACTAAGATATTTAGATGTGTGACTTAAGACTGTAACTTGAAGCAACTTTTGTCAGGTCTATCAAAACAGTTTTAATTCTAGCTTTGGCCCTTTCTCCAAGGAGAATTTAACACAAAATTTCAGTGAACTACTAAAAAGATGCCTAAAAAGTTAATTCATACAGTAATACATGGAATGGTAGCTGAACGCAAAACAGTAGCTTCCAGGCCTGTATTTCAGTAATGAAGTGGAACTACTCATTAAGGAAGTTTGATAGTCTCCCTCTAGAAAGATTACCTGCTTATGTCATTAAGGTTGGATTCAAGGGGCTTTACTTTGTAACATTTTCTATAGAAAAGCAGGTGGTGTATGTGGCGGCTTGTTAAACAAGAACATTTATAATAGTCCTGGAAAAAAAGGTACCACCAAAAATTTAACCGTTTCAGCACCGGCACACTGCGGCTGCAATTCATTATACTTTTTATTTGGCAGTAATTCTCCATCACGTAGCAACGGGTGAGCACATCAGAGGAAACAAAAAGACAACAAGCAAACAAAACAAACAAAAAGAAAATCCACAAAGAAACAAACAAAAAAAACCCTCAACACAGAAACCCCTGCTCTGCAAACACCCCTTGCAAAGAAATCGTGGCGTTCCTTCTGGCATCCGAAGTTACCGGGGAAGACCTTTCCAAGCCACCGGCTGCTGCCCTGCTCCCAGCGCGGGGAGACCCGCGGCCGTCACGGCTCGTTCAGCAACGCGGGGAAGCGATGCCGGGGGACGGCGCCGCGCCCCTCGCAGCCCGCTGGCAGCCGCAGGCGGTCCGCAGCCTACCGTGCCGGGAGCGCACTGGAGCTCCAGCGCGGTCCCTCCGCGGGGGAGCTGCGGAGCGCGCTCCGCGGCACGGCAGATAGCGAAAGGAGGCGGAAAGGCGGCGGGCGAAGCGCGGGGGCGGGGGCGCGGCCGCGGGAAATGGGCTCCGCGGGCCTCCGCGCAGGTGGGGATCCGCAGTCGCGCTCCGGGCGCTGCGCGGAGCTGCGCGCAGGCGGCCGCGCCCCCGCGCCCAAGAGCGGAGCTTGGCGGCCGAGCCGCAGCGGAGCGCCGGTCCTGCGGCCGCCCCTGCCACACCCCCGACGGCCGCGGTTTTGGGAGGAAGCGCCCGGGACAGCGGCCCCACATCGGAGCCCCGAGCTCTCGCAACCACGGAACGAAGGAATAGCCCGCTCCCCGTGTCTGCGCTGGGCCCGAGGGTCCTGGCGGCTGGCAGAGAGCTCCGCAGGTAACGCAGTCACTTTCTCGCTTAGAAAGACAGAAGGACTCTGCCCCGTTCCCCTCCAGCATCTCACAGTGGCTTGTATTGAGCTACAGAAAGGCAACTCGGAAAACTTTTCAGCCTTTTACCCCTCCCATCCCTCTTCCGTACCCAGCGGGGAGGGGTAGGAAACCACGCGGGGCTACTGCCGCCACCGGCCCTTCGGCGGGGCCGGCGGTGAAGCTGCAAAGTTACTTTTTTTGTTGTTGTTTTGGTGTTTTGTTTTTTTTTTTTTTTTTTTAACTCGCTCTTTCTTCCGCGAGAGTTTTCTGAGCTTGCAGCAGGTAGCTGCTGTCAATCCCTGTCTGCCGCTCGCCCCCTCCTGACCCTCCTCTGGCCAGGTGATTTTCCCCGAATATACAGACATTATACACGCACACTCATAGGTATAGATGCATATATAACCATCTACACACGTATAACACAGAAAAAACCGGGATAGGCTACCACTGGGAAGCACCGGCGTAGTTCCGATCACGGAGCAATCCGTAGGGCAGAGCGGGGCAGGCAGTCCGCACCCTCCCGCCTGCCTCCCCTGTCCGACTACCCGGCCCTTCTCCTCTCCCCACCCCACGCTACGGGTTAGCGCTCCCCGCGGGAGGGTTTTTGTGCTTTACAGCCCCTCCAAATAAACTTTCGAAATGCTGCTACGGAAAGGCTCCTTCTCCTTTCCCGAGAGGGAAATCGCGCCATCGACTTCGTCTTTTAAGAGCAGAGAACATTTTAATGGAGGCATTTTTTAAAGCTCCAAATGATATTTTATTGCATGCCAGAGGCTTGATGAAAAATATTGACGCACCCAGCTGAGGCGGAGGGGGGGAACCCCAAACGCATACATATGCAGAGGCACAGAAAATGCCCTGACTCCCCCTTCCCTGTCATGTCGTGTGTGTCTTCGTCCCCCCCTCCGAAGATGGAGACGGACCTTCGCCTTCGGCTGTCAAGCGCGAGCAGGGCGCTCCTTCAAATAATTTCGGATTTTCTCAGCGTGAAAAAAGAGATTCCCAGATGGGTTTTGTGAATTGATTTTAAACACCTCCATCAGTCTCTGATACAAAACTGCCTGATTTGTCTTCGTGCGCGGGGGAAACAAATGTGCGGGGTGCGCCTTACACAGATACCAGTATTGGACTGATGAGAACGGGGAAGCTCCGTTGTGCTGCGCAGATATGGTGTAAAATCCCTAAACCTCTCTCCAGCGATGCCAGGGGAGAGCACACACATTGCAGGCACACCACGCCAGGCTGTATGCACCGTCTAAATACATGTCCAGTCTGCATGGCTGGGACGTGCAAAACTGCACCCCGATGCTCCTTCCCGCGGTCTGTGCCCGGCCCCGCTGGGCCGGAGCGCTGCAGGCCCCCGGTGGGGAGCGGCGGGGAGCGCCCCGCAGCCCCAGCCCCGCGCTGCACCTTGCCTCCCACCAAGCGTCCCGAGCCCTAAAACTCGGCCCTCAGCCCCTGCCCAGGGAGCAGCGAGGTAACCCGCCCTTCCCGCACCTCCTCCGAAGGATCAGGGCTGGCACGGGAGAGCGACGCTCCCCTGCACGGATACCCGGGCCGGGGGCTCTCCCGGCCCCATTCCTTCTCATCACGTGCGAATGCCTCGCAAACCTCATTCCTGCGAGCAAAGGCAGTTGTCCCGGTCCCTCATACATACAAACGCACAGCCCCCAGTGAATGCCGTGTTTTTCCTCCCTCCCACCTCAACTAAAAGTCTTTTTTTTTTTTTTTTTTCTGAGAGGGGGGCCTGACAAGCAGCTGGCAGAGGCAGGAAGGTCCCCTACTAAGCCACCAAACAGACTTCGTGGGCAAAAGCAATAAATAAGCTCAAACTTTTGTTTTCCGCATCACCTTACCTTCTTTTGCAGCCTGTGCCTCCCCCGTGTGTGCAAAGCGGAACAGCCAGACCGAGCACAAAATAATCCAAGAAGGGAGCCTACTTTGGAAAGCCATGGTGCAAGAGCGGGGTGATTTTATATTTCTAGCTCTCTATTCCTAGACACTGCCACTGCCGCCGCTTGCTGGGTGCTAGAGGACGGTGGAGAATTTGCTGTGCTAATCTGTGGCTCGGCGCTCCCTCCCTCCAGGCTGCCTTCTCTTTTGCCT
>VWZV01007813.1:233931-345127 GCA_013397155.1 Irena cyanogastra
GACTGACAGCACCTTGTGACCAATCAGCAGCAGCTATCGGCGGCCGGCGGGCCGAGCCGCCCCCTGAGTCGCCGAGGCCAGGGGGGCGGGGCCGGCGGCGCTGGCCAATGAGCGCGCGGCGGTGTCGGGTGTCCGCCGGTGCCGGGGAGCCGCGGGCTGCGCGCGGGGTGCAGCGCCGGGACGGAGGGGCTGAGGCGCGAGCGGGGCGCCGAGCCCGGGCGGCTCCCGGCGCTGTCCCGCACGCCTGGAGGCGGCTGCTCGGATCGTCCTGCGAGCGAGGGGCCATCCGTGCCTCCTTCTCCCGGGTTTCTTATCGTCTCCCCGTGTCGCAGCCGCCGGGGTAGCGAGAGAGGGGTCCCGGCCACGGTCCGGCCTCAGCCCGAAGCTGAGCCGCTGCCGGCGGGTCCCTGCGCTGCCCCCGCGCGGTGCCCGCCTATGGCCAGGCTGGGCGCGCACCTGGGTTGCTGCCACCGAAAGGGAAACTTCGACAGAAGCTGTGGGATGATTCCCCGAGATAGCCCTGCCACAACAGCCAAGTTCCTCGGGGCTGACATCACTTGAGATCCCTTCCCTCTGTTGCGTTCGTGTTTTCCGCCCCGCGTCTCCGGTTTGCCCCAAATACGAAGAACAGGTTAATGGCAATATAGATATTGTGTGGGGAGGGAAAGGAGCGGCTGCTTCCTCCCTGCCCGCTCCGGGTGTAACCTGAAGCGCGTGTAATCCTCTAACAATGAGACAATTTAAATAGGAGGGGGAGGCAAAAAAAAAGTGAAACCCCAGGGAGAGAGGAACTTGCCAAATCTCTCTTGTCAGCGCTCATCCTGCGGACCGGGAGAGCTTTTGCCCGGGATCCATCACGCCCCCAACCCTCTGCTTTCCTTTCTCCAAACCCACCCCTCGCTCCGAGTGAAACAACTGCGGGACGGACACAAAAACTTACCGCTCCCCGAAGGAGGCCGCGGAGCGGAGCGTGCTGCGCGGGGCACGGTGCCTCGGAGCGAGCGCTCCTCTCCCGGGCCGCGCCAGGGCCGGGGCTGCGCAGCCCCGGGGCGAGAGGCGGCGGCCCCGGCTGCGGTCCCCGCTCCGCGCCCGCGCCCCCTGCGCACCCCCTGCTCGGCCCCTGCCTCCTCCATCTCTGTCCCGCGCAACCTTCCTGGGGCCGATGCCGAGCGGCATGGACCGGGTTTTGTACTGCTCCGCTAAAAGTGCGTCGTCGTGTCCTTTCCAAGGATAGATACTGCGATGTAAACAGAATAAGTGACTATCGTCTCGGAAGCAAGCGAAGGCAGCGAAGATCGAGGGGTGTAATTGCAATTCGGTGGCAAGGTTGTGTGAGAATCTGAAACACGCCTTGCGCAGATGCGGATCCTGATATAGAAAATGTTATGCCATGAATGGGATTTTAAACTGGGGGGGAGGTTTGTGTGTGGAACCTTTAGGTAGATTAGACAAAATTAGAATTACTACTACAAATATTATAATGCTCAGCATTGACGGATAAACAGCTGCCATACTCCGGGCTTTGAGCACTTTCCCTGTGGGCTCCTTGTGACTTCCGAGAAGGGTGTAGAGAGAGGCTCCAAAATGCGCTGTATTTCTTTCATTTGCTGAATAATTAATATGGCTTAGAATATGACAGTTTTTGTATTTCATTCAGAATGCTCTGTTGATACTTTGGATACCATGATAAGTGTAGGCATAGTACAGACTCTTGATTTTCTCATCCTCTGTCGTCTGTCATACCCATCCTCATGCATGTGTACTTAGGAAAAGGAGCTGTGCAGAACAGTGAGGAGGCTTATCTTGTTTTTAAAAGGCTGCTTTAAATACATGCAGGGATTTTGTGACTTCTTGGCAAGTTTTCACGGGTGAAGTTAGTTCTCATGTTGCATATATTGTAACAGTGATTAACGAAGATGTAGGAAGTCTTCAACCTAGTTAGTCCTTCACAGTTTCCTAACATGAAGTGCTAGCATTTACTATGTTACTAAGCCAAAAGGACAATTTTTACCCTAAATAATGTACTAAAAAATGTATTGAGGTTTTGAATTACTATGTTTATAAAAATGTAGAAATTTGCTAAATGGAAATATTTACAGGAGAAAGGCTTAAATGGTAACAAGGTGTCTTCCTGTCCTGCATATAGTATTAGGCCAGACACTTATTTTTATTGTCACCTGCATTTACACAGATTATACTGTACTATTTTATACAATCTAATACTGTATGTGTATGATATTTGTATCAGATCATACACATCTACAAGGATTCTCAAAGTTATGTAAATGTATTAACCACACAAGGGATATGTGTGTACATGAGTGAGTGTATAAAGAAATTAAATAAGAGATTTTTAAAAAGTGTATATTCTTATTCCTGATCGACCCATTTTAAATGCCCTGTCTTCCTGGTAATTGTAAATTAAGATAAAGATGATATATTATATGAACTGCTTTGTTAAAACAGTTATGGATGCACTCACTGTTACACCAAAACGTTCTATATACACTGAGAGTGTTTATCAGCGTTGGGGATGGTTTTTTGTGCTTCTCACACATTAAATCTTTGTAAAATTGATGAAGAATTTGAAATCTTTTTTAGTGAATTCGATTTTTCCATTTCCTCTGTTTATTGGTAGTGTTTTCTAATACTTCATTGTATTCTGTGGGATGCACATCCTGTATTGCATCTCATCCAGCTGTGTTAGATCTTCTGCAAAGAAAAATAGAAAAGAGATATAATAGATCAGAACAAAAATACTCGAGCTAAATGAACTACAATCCTCAGATTTGGTAACAAAGCCTCTGAGAGAAGAAGGAAGAAAAAAGGTGGGAAAAAAAAGGAACTGGGAATTTCATTCAATTCAATGTGTTACTATTCAGGTACCACCAAAAGAAATGGTTAATGGGAAAAGAATATTGTAATCCAAAATTGTCTATTCTGTTCTGTCCTTTTTCTCCTCCTGACTTAAAGTCTGTAGGCCAGATTCTGTCTTTTATTTTCACTTGTAGTTAGAATGATTTTCTTGACATTATCAAGCTTCCCTATGCAGGTACAAACTTCATACTAGCTGAGCTTCTCTATGCTGAATTGCAAAGTTCTAACCAGACTTTGGAGGAATACTTAAATAATTTCCACCTCCTTAAAACTGACTAACTCTATATTCACCAAAACTCAATCTAAAATTGTGGCACAGGAAATATAGGATGAGTTCTAGGGCCACACAAGTATATGTAAGGAAATGAGCATAATTTGAAAGTTGTTACAAAGTTCTATTTTCACATATTTTCTTCTTGCAGGATTCACCCATTCTTTCTTTCTGACTTTGTGCAGGGCTGAAGTGAAATTTCAATAGTTTCAAAAAGCTGTTGAAGGTTAGCCTCAGACACAGTTTCTGTAAATCATGTTGAGTCTTGGTTCTGTCCACAGAACAATAATCCTTAAAACTGGTTTTGAAAAAAAAAAACAAACAAACCAAAAAAACCTTGAACTCTGTTTTACAGTAGCAAAAGAAGAAATTAGTTTTAAGTAATAAAAGAAGATCTTCTAAACTCTGAATTTTTGGTCTTAATCTAAGCAATCCCTAAGCAGTTTTTATCAATGCACAAGATTTTCTATGAAATACATAGTATACATTTTGTTCAATTTTTGTCAATTTTTTTGTGTACTTTTTAATATAAAATTCAGTGGCTTTGTGACATTTCACTTGTAATTTGTGTATTATAATAAATCATTATATCAGACTTTGCATTTAGTTTTACAGATGTCATGGCACTTACATTCCAAATCTGGACCAGAGATGGATTTTCCATACACTGTTAATTTCAGATAATCTGATGGATTTATAAATCAGAGTAGCTCTATTATAGTAGAGAAGGCAATGTATTAAAAAATATTATTGGTTCATAAAGAAATTGTGGAGAATCGGGACTGGCTTGTTTGAAAAGCATGCTTATATAAGAAGTTCTTTTTCTAGTTAAAATGCCAGTTTGGTTTTGGGTTTTTAAAAACTATTTTAGTTAACACTAATCAGAAATAGTGCCATAAAGTTTCACACTTTAAAGTCTTTACTTATATCAGAATGGTAATAAAAATTCACTGTCAAATTTTCCCTTGGGAGATTTAAAGTTGTACTGTGCTAAATAGATACATGTTTTTCAAATCTATGAATTTTCAATACACTTTGAGGGACACTGTACAGAAATAGAGGTAGGATGGTGTGTCATCTTGCCATTTAATGGAAATGAAATACATTCTATAGAACAGCACAAATTAAATTCACATTAAACATACAGTGAACAAAAAAAGCCTTTTCCTTTCCCGAGGAACAACAGCAGAGTTGTAGAGGGTCCAAAAGCATGATGCATTTGGGTCCTGTGAGACTGCTTCCCCTGATAAACCTGAATTTGGAAACTGCTTTACTGAGGAACAAGAGCCTTTGGAGAACATACCTGTCTCTTAGTTGATAATTCTTCAGAGTCTGTTAGTATATCACATTGTGCTGTGGACCTTCCCCTGGGAAGCTTGAGTGGGACAAGCCAGTGCCATCATCCTGTGATAGCGTCTGGAGATATTCTGAAAGGAGATAATTTGCCTTTCTCACCTATGAATTAAAGGAGTGTCTTTGTGTCCGGACGCAACAACAAGTATCCACATATATCCTTGTTGACTTCAATTATTTGTAAGATTTAAAGCTTCAATTTTCTTAGGATGTTTGTCATACTAAAAATTGTGCACAGAAGAGCCTGACCATAAGGGCAGCTAATTCGTATTTTAGTTAATTAGTTGTAAGTGACAGATAAACTCTAGCAATATGCTCCAGTGAGGTTAGTATCTTTCTGTTCTTATTCAGCACAAGTGACATCTGATCACTTCCATCTGTGACGTTCCTAGATTCTTCTTTCAGCCCAGCTGAGGTGAAAAATCAGACCCAATAGATTTCCTGTTTCCATATAGTACCTCCTCTTACAGTCAGTCTCAAGCTCTCAATTTCCTTCTGTGAAAGAGCATGAAAGCATCTCTTCTCTCAATCTCCCTTCTGTGTTAGGAGGTAGGAGGGGAAAGGATAAAAGAACAGATGCAATAACCCTTATTTAGTTCTGAAAGAGAAACTACAGATTGCAATGGCAGGAGTTCCAATGCTTTCACATCTAGATCCAGGAAGTGTAGTGATGTGGAGCATCACTACTGACAAGAAAGCTGCCAAAGTGTATGGGAGAAGGTGTTCCTTGAAGTAGAATAATTTAAGAATTGCATCTCTCGGGAGTACAACCCTCTGCAGATTTCCCTCTTTGTCATCTTTCATGTTTTCTCATATTCTGTCAAGTTCCCATGCAGATATACTGCCGCTTCTGTCCTGGCCTGTGGATTTAACCTCCCCAAAACTGATCTCTCATTATCCACTGCAAGTAAACCAGATTTCTGACAAGTAATACACATACTAATTTGTGGAAGCTTGTTTTGTGCTCAGATACTTGATACTTGCCAGATACACTTAATCACAAGATCCTGCATATTTTATCCCCTTTAAATATGAAAGCACATGTGATAGTGTGTTTCATGAGTAAATAATGCTTTATTCTGGATACATTTCCTTTTGGCTTGAATTTGCCAACTGTAGTTTCAGGATGTGATTTCTTTAGTATTCACCATAGTGTGACAAAGGTTAATAGAAGTACCTAACAAACTG
Organism: Irena cyanogastra; assembly: GCA_013397155.1. NCBI lineage: Eukaryota > Metazoa > Chordata > Aves > Passeriformes > Irenidae > Irena > Irena cyanogastra. Next base: position 239,621 of record VWZV01007813.1, read on the forward strand.
TCTTTCTACAGTCAATTCTGGTTTGTCTAGAGTTATAATCTTCTAAAACAAATGCAGGGATGATGCAAATCTTCTATAAATTTAAGCTACGTGGCTGTATGATGAAGAAAAAAGGCTTTGCTGTAGTAGACCCTAAAGGGCAAGCTAACCCCTGCCTGGATCAGTAAATATGACAAATATAAATCACAGTATTGCAATATTGCCTGTGGTCCCCTTCTGTCCTTCATGCAACCAGATTAGCTATCTCTATCCCCATGAAAACATGCACCACAAATGGAAAATCTCAGCCCACACACCACTGAATAGTTTTTTTTTCCTTTTAATTAATATAATTTCACATGCATTTGCTGAGCAAATTCTTAGTTGTTTCCCACCTAAGGCCTCAGTTCAGATAACGTTTTCCTCACGTAAGTGGTTTCATTGATCTAGATGAGAGCTAGGTGATACTCCAGCTGAATGAGAGTGACACTCAACACTAAGTATCTTTCATGCTCTTTCAGGTGAAAAGTACTTATTTTCAAGAAATACTTTGTTTGTCCTTTTGCACGTTTTTCTTGAGAAGGTGGTTTGAACCGTAGTGATAAAAAAAGCTAAATGGTGCAGTGGGGTGTGGTTTTTTATACATCAATTTTTTTGTGTGTTCCTTCTTTCTCATGAATAATATGGCAGTCGTCTACAGTAATAATCTGTCATTGTTTTGCCCAGTTGCTTAGAGTTAGGGTTTCTAATCCAATGCATAACCTTTCTTAATCTTTTGCTACATCGTTGTCTACAACTTATCTGATAGGTAACAAATGTATTTTCTACTCATAGTATATATCTTGGAGCATCCTATATTTTCCTTAGGTTTATGATTAAATTAACTATTTATGTCCTAATACACTTTGTTTTCTATCTCATAGCTAGACTGCAATTTTAGACAGGTGTCTACCTTGCACTCTGTAATTATTTTGGTCTTAGCAGTCTTCTTTGGGTAGACTGAAAAGGCTATCTTTTATCAATTTATTTGAAACTTTATTTTTTCCTTTCTAATAGTACAATTCAAAACACTAAAGTCATCTGTGATACATGAATTAACATTTTCTATTTCTCTTTACTTTTAAAGTTTTTTCTTTATTCCATTTTCAAATATAGCCAAATATACAAATAATGCTACAGGAAAGGAAATGAGTTAATGTATCTGACAGATTGAACCTTAAAACCAAAGAATTCAGATTTATGCTGTATGTGAGGTAATGTGATTTTGTATTTCTTTCACTTATTTCATTTGTACACTACCAGAAAAAATTCTATAACTGCTGTATTACTGTAGTAAGCTCCACAGTAAGAAATCTACTTACCTAAGTGAACTTCCAGTATTAAAAAAAAAAAAAATAGAAAAGGTAATCTACCAGATCCGGGGCATCTGCCAGGAATATTTTAGAAGAAATCTACCTCCTAAGTTCCAGGAGAAAAGATGTACACTTTTTTTCCCTTCTTCATTGTTAACATGTATCTTCCTAATCATCCCATATGGGTAGTGGGAGTTTGTTTTCCCCCCAAATGGTCACAGGCTTGTCAATGAATGTTGCTACACAACAGACAAGCAAACAAACAAACAAACAGAAATACCAAAACAAAACCACCCAAAATTTGCCATTGTGTGCCTCTTAAAATTTACAGTCAAATGGCAGGCTGAAAGAGAATTAAGTCACCTTCTCATTCGGTAAGCTTAAAATGCCCTCATTTTATTCCAAAATGCTCTGAGATCCTGGAAAATTGTGGCACACTTCTAGAGCTGGCTGTTACACTGCAGGACCGGTTTCAGCCTTTGCTATCTGGAGCCCTGTCCCAAACCACTCTTCATTCCCCCAACCTGGCCTTAGCTTTGCCCCTCGCTGTGATTTGCAAGTCAGTGCTCTGAAGGTTTTCTTGTGGCATGCCTATGCAAAGGCTTTCCTCTCTCAGAGAGAAACAGAGAGGTTTACTGCTATTCCAGCCTCTTTGTCCTGCCATATAATGTGCCTTGCAGATAGCCAGCTGTAGCATAATTAAGCTAGATTTTAGGTGCTTAATCAGGCTCAGCAAAATACCCTAGTTTGTCACATTCCTTCCTGCTGAAATCAGAACACAGCTTTAAGTCTGCACTGCCTCTACTGTACCTGTTAGTAACTGCTGGCAGCTGGCAAGAGCTTCATCTGAATTTGGATTCACAAGGAGACTATTTAAGATACTTTCCTTTCAAAACAAGTACTGTACCGTATCTGTTCATACTGAGAGTTTTCAGTACATTTATTTGTCAAATATGCATATGTATGTGTCTATATACATAATTTCCTCATAAGTTCAGTAGTCTTAGATAAATGAAATGTAGAGATAATACAGCTTCATGCACGAAACACTGTTTACGGAGGGCCAGTCTCTTATCTCCTGTGAATTGACATAATTGCAACAACATTATGCTAGTTGGGGCTTTTTGGCAAGAATTCATGACAGTTACATAATTCATTACAGCCTATTCTAACCTACTGAAATCTATGCATATTTTTAGGCGTTGCTTGTACATTCTCACTGATTTCTGCTCTGAATTCCCTTTTGATGTGCCCTCAGGTTCCCCCTGGGTATGCTTCTGTCACTGTGTCTCTTTGAGAGTCACTGTTGCAATTCTTCCACCTGTACAATTTTCATAGAAGTCAGTGCAGTGTTTAGATGCACATATGTAATAGGGCTGGATGTTGGTCAAAGCACAGTAGGTCCTGAGCTCTCTTAGCAGTCCTCCACACACTCTTCCAATTACCAAGTGTTGTGAGCCTGAGCCTTACCTGATGTGAGCCCCTGGAGTCAGTGTTTTTATGCACCTGCTAAGATTTCTACCTGCTGAGATACCTATCTTATGATGAGTTACACCACTTAAAGCTTTCAAAAGTTGTTTATCTGGATATTAAAAAAAAAATCAAGTATCTGGATAATATTAGATTTTAAAATAAACAAAAATTCTGCATTCTTTTGTGAAGGTGGAGAGGTCTTTCTCCACCTTGGCCCCCTTTATCTTTCCACCTGATTTTTCTAGAAGGCTGGGAGTTGTTCCTGAGGAAGTTTGACTTGCAGTTGAGACATTAACCTACAGTCAGGTAGGAGATGTTTGAACTGCCTTCTTCTGCACATCCTCACTGAGCTATGCCTGTCCTCGGGAAGCATCCTCTCTCACCTGAGGGCACGGCAGATCTACGTGACTGCTGTCACTGTTTTTGTTCTGTTTCAAGGCTGTGCCGGAGGAATAAGAGGAGTGAGGGAAGATTAAGTGTACAGCTTGCCTCCTTCTCTGCCCTGCTGAGCTAGGGAGAGGGGCAGCTCAGGGAAGCAGAGTAGCAGGAGTAAAGACACAAAAAGGGGAGGCTGCTGTGCTGTGCAGGGGATGTACTGGATTATCACTGTGGATACTGTCATAGTCACTTAACAGTTTTTGTTGCAATTACTGATGATGCTATCAGGTATGCTGCATTATCTATGCCTTACCTTTTTTTCTTACCTTCAGTTTTGCTGTTCGTGGGGAATTACTCAATTCTCCAAAAGGTGTAGCTTTGACTTCAAAAGGTCTCTTTCAGTATCCAAATCATGAAAAGCCAGAAGAGTTGATAAGAAGGCTAAAAAACCAAGATTGTTTTAAAACTACATTTGCTTATGTTTTTTGCTGTTACATCTCTCTAGCATGCAGATATGTGTGATAGCCCCCCTCCACTGACAGTTAGGTCACATTAATCAGGCTGCTTCTATAACTGATTCTTTTTATCTGCAACTGCATATTGTTGTCCAAAGGAATTCCACATATTTCTGACCAGTGAGACAGCTTTGCTTGGCTGCATTTTGTTTTGCTATATGGAAAGAAATTAGTAAGTTCACATCAAAGTTACACTAACTTCAGTGACAGGTAAGATTGGTGTGTGAACTGATATAAAACTCTGGAACCTGGCTTTCAATGGATGTCTTAACGCAGCTCAGAAAAGCAAATCCCAGCATAGCATAGCTCACAGAATTGCTACAAAGGAAATAAATGAATGAAAAGTGCATGATTAAATGCTTTCATCTGGAAATTTTGGTGCAATATTCAGAAACTCTACAAATTCTTCTAATTCATCATACTCTTTGTTTATTACTAATAAATTATTGTGGTGATGGAAGGAATTCATTACCCTTTCTACACACTTCACTAGTTGCAGGTCATTTATTAATCTGTGTTATCTGGTAAGACTAAAACCAGCTGTAATTACATTGTTAAACATTGATTAATAAGCAGCCCACATCACTAATATAAGCAAGAAGCAAGATAAAAAATCTTTTTAAAGATTTAGAGTAAAATTTGAACATTCCTTTGGGAATAAGAGAATCTGGATCTTCATAAATATTCATTTTTGTAAAATTCCATTTGCTTGCACAGCTGTATTTTTGAACACCTTTTGGAAACAGATTAACAAGCAAATTCAATTACACTAGAGTAAATGAACTGCATTCACAAAGTGGTATTAATGCACTAAATGAAACACTTAGAATGAAGCATTTTTTTAGATAGTCTTCAGCTTACCATACTTTTTTTTTCACTCTTAATTTAATCATATCATTAGGCACACATTTGTTTAAATTTATTTAAATCCATTTCTATTTCACAAATTTTAAAACAATATTGCAATTAGAAATACATTATTAAAAACAGTGCAGATTCCTAAACCTTGCTTTTGTAGGCTTCTATAAAATCAGTTTGATTGAAGTGACACAGATGAAATTATTAGTTGTCAGAAACTTGGATTATCATTAAGGGTAAATAAGCAGAATATCTCTGGCACGTGACAAAATTGGGGAACTGATTTTTATGATATAGCTTTACAGGGAATAAATCTGATGGAAAGAAGATGCTTTTAGAAAAGATGTTTTAAGACTATCCTCAATTAATCATAAGTGACAAATCTCATTATAGCAGCACTATTGTTAAGGGTCTGTCAGTATTTCCATTACAAACCTGTATTTCAAAGATTTATAAATGGGCTACAGAAATTAACTCTGGGATGAAATTTGCTGTTCACACTCTTCACTATTGGATTATACTTTCCTCCCAAAACTTTAAGAAAATCTGTTTTACCTTTTTCAGTTGGTCAGCTTCAAAAGAAACAAAAATGAGGAGTTCTGTTGATGACTTTTTTGTATGTATAATTTTTATAGATTAGGAGAACTGTGATTCTATAGCATAAAGGATCAAACTTGCCTTTTTTTCCTTTCTGTCCCCGAAAGGACAACCTATTTTAGTGTGTGAGTTCAGCCTGTAATAGGGCTGCAGTAGGACTGCTGAATTTCTTTACTCAGTCTTCTAATCCTTTTAAATTATGTCTTTCAATTTCATTACTAATCAGGAATTTGAGACCTGTTTTACAGCTCATCCAAATTTGTGCTAGTCCAGAGCGTGTTTGACCACTGGGCTCGCATAGGACTTTGAAGCAGAGCCTACTATTTCTGCAGAACTGATTCTCTAGGGTGCAGAAATAAGTATTGCTTGAAAGTCCAACCAGTGTAAAGGTCAATAGTGCTGTGGCCCTTCAGTATTATGACTCAGGATTGAAGCCTCTGAGAGTGATGGGGAGAATTCCTTAAGAGCATTTTGAAGAGGACTAGAACCATGTTTTGAGATCTCCAAGTGCATTCTCTGTACTCAAGGATGTTAGAGGTGATGCAGTTGTTCTTTCATATTGCTCCACACTTGGGAGACAGACTACTCTCATACATATGTCCAGAAAGGTGCTAAGTGCCCCATTCTTAGAAACATTCAATTCCATGTTGGATAAGGCTCTGAGCAACCTGGTTTAGTTAAAGATGTTTCTGCTTATAGCACGGGGTAGGACTAGATGACCTTTAAATGCCTCTTCCAACCCAAACTCTTGTATGATTGTATGAAATTGAGACAATGATAAGGACATCCTGTTTTCTGGCATCTGGCTGTATTTTTTTTACCTACTTTGGCCAAATCTGTCTTGGTAAGCCATGTCTGTGCGTGTTGTCTCACACTGGTAGAGGAGTTTCTGTATCCCACTCCTCAACTGTTTGAGCCACCAAATCAGTTACCTCACTTTCGGGCTCCCCATGGGGAATTTCATCTGCCCATGCGCAGGAATCATTTAGGAAAAATCATGTAGGAAAAGTACTAGCTGATCTGGTCATGTTCTGCTCTAACAGCACAAATAGTTGATGTTTGGCAACATTCCACACTGTTCTTTTATTTGCTAGTGCAGATAGAGATTTTGAGGCTATTCAAACTGACAAAACAGCTAGAGGTTGTTTGGACAGAACTGAAATTTGTAATCAAGATGAAGCTTGCCAGTTCCAAATGGGAGAATCCAGCTTGACAAGGCCAGACCTTCAAGCTGACAAAGACTGTGTTACTTCTAGAGCTGGTAGCCTTGAATGACCAGTGTATAGATGTACACTGATACCTCCACATCACATATCTAAAAAATTCCTGGTTTATAAGGAGGCATAGGCTGTGTTCCTGAAGAGACACAGTATTTGGCTGTCCTGAATGTGTTCTTTCATAAGAGAAAAATAAGATACTCTTTTATCCACTATTGCTGAAAAGATGTTTTCTTAATAGTAGCTTTAGAATAGTAGTAGCTTTTGGAGGAAAAAAAAAACCTTTTTATTTTATTCAGGAATAAGCTACCTAATATTTCAGGTGGAGAGGAATTATTTTGTGTCACTTTTTACCCATTTGCTGTTTGTCTTTGTACAATGTTGGCCATGTCGAGGACAGTAGAATCTTTCTGAAATATGACGTTATCTTCTAAGAGTATAAAAACAAATTTGAAAAGGAGTGAAACCAAAGCAAATGGTAATAAAGGGAAGTGGGTCGAATGAACAGACAAATATTTAATGACATTTTCTTTTAAAAAAATATTCTCTTTTCCAGGAATTTAAACAGTGGTATTTTATTTAAAAATAGACTTACTGAACATTTGTATGTAAAAGTTAAAATGGGGTACAGGCCTCCTTGCAGTGTGCAATTGCTCTCTTCTGAATTTTGGTGTGGTATAACCAAAAGTAATGTCACCAAACAGTAAATTTTCATAGATATTCATAGGTAAGTGTATGCTAACTTGTTTTGATTGCTGATGATTTTTGAGAATGAAAGATGTGATAGGTTAAAAATGTGAAGGTTAATTGTGCAGATAATTACTGTTTTATAAAGTTCCATATCTTTTAGCACATATAAGTATTTCTAAAAGAGGATTATTTCCCTTTGTTCCACTCTTTCTGTGTCTGTTGTGGACTAGAATCACCATTGTAGAACTGAAAAAAATAGCCACTTACTGGCAATAGAAATAACTTCATAACATGGGTGAGGATCAAGCACATAACTTTTGGCCTAAAAATTATTGATCTATCCAAACTTTAACAAAAGCAGTCAGTGATTCATTACTCAAAACATATCTAAATGTTTGCGGACTATGGTTAACCAATAGCGTAATCAACAAAATATGAAGAGGAGTTACTGAGCAATGTTCATTCTGAGCATTACATCTGCTTAATGACTCACATGCAAATGTTATCAAAAAGGTCCTTTAGCTCCCTCTTTCATTGCAGGGTTCGTTTGAATATGCTGCATTTGAATTATTCTTTTTTGATTAGCCTGGCTTGGCTGAAGGTGTGTATTACACAGGGGTAGCATGTGAGTGGTCAGGGCTGGCCCAGTGTTTGGTGTATGCAGTAGGAAGTCTCTGGGGTCAGAAGCATTAGCACAAACAAAATACTGATGGAGAAATTCCTTCTTTCTTATAGATGTACAGAAGACATTGCAAGACCCTGGAGAGTGAGCAGAGTACCACATCTGACTGTGTTGTCCCTAGCCTGCTTGTATGAGTAGCTGCTGAGTTGTGTTTGTTTAAATCTTTACCTGTATTATTTCTCATGCTCACTGCCTATAACAGAAAGCCTCCATGTATGCATGTTAAAGGATTTCTTGCTGTGAATAGGACTGAAGTTAGGAGAAAAACTGCAGTGGGAACAGCCCCATAAGATACCTTGGGATGATTGGAAAGCATGATATCCACTAAAGAGAATGTGTGGTCTCAGCTGACTGAGATGCACAGCCAGCAGACGGTGCGTGACTTGCCACTCTTCTCTCATATGCACACTTGTGCCTTCTGTGGGTGCAGCGCTGTGCCAGGCAGGCTGAAGGCAGTTTAGTGAAGAGAGAGGCTCTGGTGTGCCTTTGAGGAAAGTACAGAAGATTCTCCAGTTGTGCCTTCTGTTGCACATTTTGAACAAGCATGTTGAAATCACCACAGCTTTTAGGTGAATTTCACCAGCCAAGTGATGTACCTGGAAATGTTACGGTATAAATTCTGCCTGTTTGGTAGTCTCACACTGTCTGTTTCTTTCTACTAAAATTATAGCCTGTCCTCTGTAACAGATCATGGGACCTAAGCACAAACAAGTATTTGGCATCTTATGGTGGTATATTTGTAGGGAACCTGGTAGTCTGCAGGATTTTCTGTGTCCTAAGGCACCTGACTGATAGTCTTGCATAAAAATGAAGCTGTAGATTGTGCTGAGATATCTGTATTTTTTGTTTTCTTGTAGGAAATCCCAAAAGAAAAATGAAAGTATTCTTCTATTTGAAAGGTTTTAGTGGTGTTGAAATTTTATTTTCTTTCAAAGAGAAATTAGAAAAATTAAACCAGATTTTTCTTTTCAGAGAAATACCTTAGGTAGAAACTGTTTATCTGCTTATTCGTTAATTTTAATAAAGAGGATTTGTTTCAAAAAAATACCCCTAACCAACTGTAATTATATATTGAGCATTATTGTGAGGAATATACTGCAAAAACCTGCTAAATAGCTATAAAGATGATTTAAAAAGTGAAACAACATCACGAAATATAAATGTAGCTTTTAGATGAGACAGAAAGCAAACAAAAGCTATATCCACGCAGATAAATAAGAGGCCATGTTCTGCTCTTTACTCCTGTTTGCATCTCCTCTCTGCTAAAGGAGGTACTGCTCCTGCAACCAGTCCTCCTGCCTTGTCCCCTACCTAAGCTAGTGCTGGCCACTCCAGGCAGTTTCATCTCTGAACCTCTGCTTGCAATTTCAAGTGTGGGTGGGATTAACTATAGATGGTCACAGGTTTAGAGCCGTGCCCTGCTTTTGCTTACTTCCTTAGTGAAAATGTGACAAAGAGAATAGTTTTCTGCAACAATTTTGGCAGCACTTTAGTTTACCTGCTGGACTTGATCCTCAGGGACTTTTCTCATGTGAGAGAGCCTCACCACAGATGAGCAGAGCACAAGGGAAAGCTTTTGGCCTGAATTAAGAGTGGCCTGTTTTAGATGATAATTTTTAGTAGAATGTGAATCAGCACCATGTCATCAAGAATATAGCGAAAATGCATGAGAAAATTCTGTCAATAGAATTCTATTTCCATGGTATATTTTGTATGATTACAAATTGCATTTGCTGTAATAAATTACAAATGTAATTTATTGCAAGTTAAAATCAGGACTGAGACAAGTCATTAAAAATGTATAATATACAAAATTTTGTTTATCCTGATGAATGCGAAGTTTCTGAGCTCAACTCGCCTCATTAGTATGTGGCAGTGCCAGAAGATGCTTTGATCCAGAAGCCTAGATATACATGCTGTATGCCATAAACACATTTTAGTTTTAATAACAATCCAAGAAATTCAGCATATTGCTTAATAAAAGATCAATCCAGTAATATGATTAACCACTCGGTGTTGCATTCTTTCCATTTGTGAGAAAAGATAGTTCAGGAGCTGCAACGCAGTGAATAGCAAAATGACTAATTGACAGGCAAGATGAAGGTTTTCCTAAGGGTTTTTTCTTCCTCCCCGCCCTCAAGGCTTTCTTTGTTGTTAGAATGCTGTTAACTCTTTTGTTTAGGGCCTCTTACCTTTAAACAGGCTTGTGGAAGAGCTTTTCATATTTTTTAGCAGTAGATTTACTTGCTGAGTAAATATAGCTGATGAAAGAAAAGCTGGTGATCCATAAAAGACCGGGCTGCAGGGATCCTCATTAATCTTCCAATAGTTTTTGCTGTCATTCCTCTTTAAAGTTCCTCCTTGCCTTGTAAAGTGTTTGTGGAAAACGTAGGCGCACTTTTGCCTTCCACTAAGCAGTGATTTTCAGCCACATCCCGACAAAAGCTCTCTCTCCCTTTCAACTAATTTTAACTTCAACTGTGTCATTGGGCAGGGTTCTCAGTTGTGAAGGGGGAAACATTGTTTAACTGAGTTTTACAAAGGGAAGACAAAGAAAAAGCCAATTTTCTTGTTATCTGATGATGGTAATGTGACTACATCACTAAATGCATAAGATAAGTAGGATACAATGAGAAAATAAATTACAAAAAAATAAAATATATTCAAATTTAAAGAAGAGACTGTCCTTTGGAAATCTTGACTTCTCTTGCAGAGATAATGAAGCATATGGCATGAAATTGAGAAAGTTAATATAATTAGCTATGATGGATCATGGTAAGATTATGAGAATATTAGGATGGAGGCCTGCAGTTTAGAAGCTATTTCAGCTTTAGGATTTCTGAGCTGCTTTCTGAGCAGCAGGGCTCAAATAATGGTCTGCTTCTCTCGAGGACTGTTAGACTGACTTGTGTTCAGATTACCTCTCCTATCCTGTCCAGCGTTTTAGTGCATCCATCAGACATGCTGCCAGTAAGTCTTTAGCCTAGGGAGTCACTGAATCATGGTTTGGGGTGGAAGGGACCTTAAAGATCATCTAGTTACAACTCTCTTCCCAAGGACAGGAGAACTTTCCATTGGACCATTTTGCCCAAAGCCCCTTCCAAGCTGGCCTGGAACACTTCCAGTGATGGGGCCTCCACAACTTCCCCAGGAAATCTGTTCAAGTGTCACATCACCCTAACAGTAAAGAATTTCTTCCAGATATCTAATCTAAATCTACCCTCTTTCAGTTTGAAGCCATTCTCTCCTTGTCCCATCACTATTTAAAAGATGTTATTTAAAAAGCACCTCTCCAGCTTGCTTCTAGGTCCCCTTTACTTAGTGGAAGGCTGCTATAAGATCTCTCTGGAGTCTTTTCTCCACTCTAAATAACTCCAAACCAGCTCTTTCTCTTGTTCTTCATAGGAGAGAAAGGTGCTTCAGCCCTCTGATCATCTTTGTGGCCTTCCTCTGGACTCACTTCAGCAGGTCCATGTCCTTCTTGTGTTGCAGATCCCAGAGCTGGTCACAGCATTTTGGGTGGATTCCCACAAGAGCACAGTAGAGGGGCAGGGTCCCCTTCCTCACCCAGCTGGCCATGCTGCTTTTGATGCAGCCCAGGACACAACTGGCTTTTTGGACTGCAAAATGCAGGTTGCTGGGTCGTGTCTATCCCCTCATCCACCAGCACCCCTAGTTCTACTCAGCAGGACAGTCCTCAGAAGAAGTCATATAGAATAATTCAAGCTCCTTCATGAACAAGAGAGAAGGGAATCAAATGGTTTAAAAGCTCCTTTGCTTCAAAAGGAAAAAAAGGTACAAACCACCAAAATTCTACCGGTTTGCATCAGATTTAGGGGAAATAATTTTTGCTCAAGGTAGGGGAAGAGAGATACAATCTTAGATAGTATGTGCACACTTTCACTAGGACAGTGCAAAGGCTTTGAGACAGAACATATTTTTGGTCCTCTTTCAGCTGTATTTGGCACACTTACTTTCAGAGCTGTGTGCAAGTGTTTTAGTGGATCAATTTTTCTAACAAAATGTAAAACCTTAGGAACTGGAAAATATTTGATCTTGTATTAAATTTAATAAATATTTTTTGGTGAAGAAAAAAAAATAAAAAAGACAGAGAATAAGAAACACTGTAATATTCTGGTTCAGCATGCCTGAAAATCTTTTCTTTTGATGTGAGCATCACTGAGAAAATCAAGTTCTCTTACAGTAGAAGTGGGGATACTTGCTTCTGGTAACCCTACTCCTGAAGCCTTCTCTGGGACCGTGGAGGCCAAATTTTTGACTTATTTTCTTTTTGAATTGAAACAAAAACATAATTTTGTGAATATTGGCAGTCAATTGCTCTTTCTCAAATCTCCCACATTATGGCCTTTCTGGTTTTTGTTTAGTGCTGAGATTATCGTGAGGGTACAATCTAAAATTTAGGAGGCAGTTTTATCTGGCTTAGATTTATACCACTAAATGATAGTAATTTTGTTTAAACCATCTTCTAGTATCCATCTATAGTTAATGTCAGGTCAACAAAACAGTCTTAAGACCTATCTAAGGATTAGTTTGAGCTCTGAATCTTTCTCTGCTCATGGTAAAGGGAATTAAGATTATTACCTGAAACTTTATGTTTTTATGGAAGTGGGCCAAGGTTGGGTGATATGAATCCCTGATGGGGCATCTGCTCTTCTAGAAAATCCCAGACTTACTTTCATTTTTGTTCTGTGACCTAATGAACAGTTATTTATTTACACAATTGGCAATAATTTTAAAAAAGCCATAGAAAAAACATAGCTCTAAATGAAGAACCTACATTCTTCTAGGAGAATGAAGATGTTAAGAGGAAAAGACTACCAAATACCCTGAAGGAAATGTTTGTTCTTCTAGAAAAAAACAAAGTGTTAATTTGTCTCTGAAATTTGATTTTATTTTCACTGAATTACCTGTACAAGCTATCTATCATTATCCCCAATGCTATAAAATGAGGTTATATAATAAACGTACCAAGATAATGACGTGTTCAAGAGATGCTTAGTAGATGTATCCATCTTTGGTAACATAAAACAATGAGGGTCTTTCCTATTATTTGGCCTCAAAGTGATCTGGAAACTAAAATTTCTCCTATAGAAAAGAAGTCATATCAGTTAGATGCAGCAAATATTTGGGATTTTGCAAGCAAGCCCTCAACAGCTACAGGAAAGGCTCTGTGGCTTATTCAGTGTATAGGTCAGCCTTAGACAGATGGCTAGTCCCTGAGAAAGTCTACTACAGTGAGTTACAGGACTGCCTGGGGCAAGCTCTCTTCATGGAAATGAGCTCACCTCTTCTTCCATTCCCAGATTCCTAATTTTTGGAAACACCTGTTCCTTAACCTGGGGCTTCTTAGCTCGAGAGAGTTACTTCAGCTCGTTCCTTTGTAGCTTTGGCTTTGTGTATGTATCTTTGCCAGCTGGGTAGAGATGGAGGGACCTTTCCATCAGGGAAGAAGGCATTCACTCTCTGTGGTGAGGTTTGGGACTGTTTGTGAAGAACAGAACACACAGGCCCTGATTGTAGTTGAAACTTGTTCCCACTGCCAGCAGAACAAACAAGACCAGATACCTTAACTGTTTTTTGCAGCAACCATCAATACTGTGGTGCAGGACCTCCATGGTAAGGCAATTATGATCATAAGTGAAAATCTGTGCCTCGAAGACCTGTGATCTATAGACTAGAACCAAGGAATGGCAAATAATACCCACTGGTATAACTTTAAAGGAATGGATGGGGTCAGAAAATCAGGAATGCTAACATAATCCAGTCACTAGTGAGCAGGTAATGTTTAGGAAAGACCTAAAACAGTCTTGATTCACATTTTAAAAATCATCAGTTCAATAAGGCCATTTTATCTTCTGGTTCTCTGAGACAGAAAATAGCGCAAAACAAAACCAAAGCATTCAAATAATGAAAAGTAACCCAACCCCACACAAAGCAGAAGAATATAGTGGCCTTTTTCACTGTTTGGTTCCAAGGTGTAATGAATAAGACCTACAGGAAATTCAGGCTGAGCGTTATGTTCGTGAACAAGACAGGCCACTCTAGAGGAAGCTGCCTTTGAGCTGGATGGACATGAGGCACCTGGCATGGCTTGGCTTTCAGGTCACCAATTGCCCTCTGAGGTGAATATCAGCTACAGCAGCAGGTTCACTGTAGCCTCCTTCCCTCATGGTGCAAAACACAGCACTACCTCTTGAGATAATCAGTGTGCTAAGTCCTATTTTCCTGTTTTAAAAATACACAAGTGAATCGAAACGGGAGGGTAAAAGCTGGTAAAATAGATCTTCTAGGGGTTTTCAGGAGAACCCGTCAGTTCTAACACCACAATTTCTGTTCTGTGCTCTCGCTAAATACTCTGGGATGTTGTGTGACTGATCTGGCCAGGTCCATCTCTGCCACTGCTCTTGCTGGGGCTAGGCTGAAGCATCTGGGCTGTTCTGCTTTTGCTGCCATTCTGATTGATCTCAGGATTGAAAAACAGAAAGAAAGAGAGCAAGAAAAGGAGTGACAGCAACAAAAATCTGAGGAAAACACAGAAATGTGCTGAAGGAATGAAAGAGGATAAAGATCTCTTTTTCTGTGTTTGTAACTCTGTGGACTAGTGATCAGGTATCCTTTGTGGGTACATCCTACTGATCATGAGTGCTTAATGGAAGTGTTTTGATGACAGTGGCAGTAACAACAACAGAAACAGTAACAGCACCTTTTTTTTTCTTCAGACTCACTACTGGGGCCATTTGAGAGGAAAAAATTTTCTTGTAAAGCTTTGAGAAGTAAGGCTACAGATGGAATATAATATCCAAGACTATTTCATTCAAAATTTAGCTGCTTTTCTGTAATATTGATTTTAATTCTTTTTTTTTTCAGTCTAGCCCAATCTTCACATAGGTGTTGAGCTTTATTAAGATTCTTGTCATGTGAATAAGTTATTTTTTTTCCCATTTTCATACCACTTTCTTCAAACAGTGGGTGTATTGTTTTATGAATTTTTGACTACTTTGAATAACTGAATTCAGCATTAGGCAAAATGTTCAAGCTCAGATTTTTACAATAGGAAAATAAGCAAACAATAATGCACGTTGGTCACCATTGCAGGAAGTTGGCTCAGCACTTGCAGCCGGACAATTGGGAAGTATTTTGAAGGCATCAGGGAAAAGGAGAGGTTGAAAGGAAGACAGTGAGTTAGGATTGCAGATATTTACAAGGATGCCTTTCCAAATGTGAGTAAAAAGAAAAAAAAAGACAAAGAGAAAAAGAACATAAGGGCCTGACATAAAAATTAAAGAACTGCATTTAACAGAATGAAATTGGCTAAGATAAACCACGAAAAGCTCTTCCTTGAATGTGAAAGCAGGAGTCAAGGTTCAGTGTAAGAAAGAGGGAAAGAAAATTCAGGAGAAAGACAGAGAGGGATGGATTGAATTGGTCAAAGTGCCAAACTATAAGAAAGATCTTTACAGAACCATTTTGAATGTATTGAAAGAGAAAAATTAACTGTCTTAGGTCCTGTGAGAAGGATGCTATGCTAACTGAAATGACCAATGACAGGAACTGGCTGAAATAGATAGAAAAGATAGAAAAGGCTTCAACCAAGAGATATTTCACAATATTTAGACACATTCTGGAAATAAAAATCTAGGGAAAAGTCTAAAAAGGCCTAAAACTATTAATCTTCATTAACCATTAAGCAAGTCTAAATGACTGTTTAGCTTTAATTGTTCATACTGATTTCTGTGGTGGCTAAGTGATAGATGTGATTGACAGATAGGTCTTTGCTTTTTTCAACAGGAATGAAAAAATGGAGGAAGTCTTTAAGAAAAAGAACAAGATTCTATTTTAGCTGCATGGAATCTGAGCCAACAACCAAATATATTCAGGAATATATGAGAGATGAAACAGTATTTTGATTTGTACAGGTGAAAACAGGTTTGGACGAAGTAGGATTAGTCACACCAGAGGAAGAATAAAATCAGTTTGCAGCTGAAGATAAAATTACCTGTAGAGAATGAAAAAGAAGACAGTAATCTAGAACACAGTTTGTAGTTCCACCACACTGAGGTTTTTCCTTTGATGAATGCACTGACAGGTCAGATGTTAGAAGCAAGAGATGATCCAGGAAAGTATCACAGAAACTGAGACAAGAGTTAAGGAGAGGTCAGTAATATCAAACACAGCTGATAGATTAAGATGAAATAGTGCCTGGCAAAAAAGAGTAATTAGACACTGTTGTAAGAATAGTTTCATTGTACATACAAGGATACGTTGGAAAATAGCTCAGGTTAGAGAAAAAAAATAAGAAAGATTTTATAAACCATGATCAATTAGCTTTAAAGTAGAAAGATGTAAGTTTTGGGGTTTTTTTCAGTGGCAAGGTTAATGTTTGTGTTATTAGGAGGAAAAAGAGCATGGCATTGAGAGCTTGTGGATAATAGAAAGAAATAAAAACGAGCGCTAGGTTTATGGGTTTAGAGGGTACCTAAGATTCAAAAGGAGGAAGAAGAAAAGAGTTTCTTCCGAGTCAGGATAGTAGAATGAAGGGTAGAATAGAAAAGCATGTTTATTATCAAATGATATTTTGTATGAGTACTGGTTCAAAATTATATATACATTTTCTTCAAACACAGATTACCTTAAAATACTCTAGTGGGTTGAAACAATTTTCTTGTGTTGTGCCATGAATTATTCTTGAGAAATTCTACAAAAGTTAGAAAGCCCAAACAAACCAGGTTTTACTTCCCATTCGTTATATATAACACATTACAATGTAATTCTTAAGACAAAGATCTATTAATAGCAAAGGGCTTAAACATTTCTCAGCATGCCATGATGGCACAGAGAATGTATGGTAGTGACACAGAACTAGTTAGAAATATTAGAGTATACAACATTTCTTAAAATCATCTCTTTAATTTTCAACCGTAACTTCACTGAGTTTAGATGTACATAATAGAAAACAGTCAGGCACAACAATGATTCGAGAGATTCTTTACCAACCAGGCATTCCCATGACAAGCAATCTGCACACCTATATTTCTGGGCTGCATTCTCAATCACTTTTGGAGCAAGGAAAGTATAGCAAAGTGCTCCTCAAGACTGGGAATGAATCCTGCCTCACCATCTGTTACTAATTTTGGAGCTGAAGACCCCATGCATTCTTAAATCGCAGAGTAAAAAAAGTTGAATATAACTGGGTTTAACCCTCTATAGTTAGAAATGTTAATATTAATGCCTAGATTTGGGGCAAGATGTCACTTATGAATAGATTCCTAACCATATATATCACCTGACTTGGATTTCATTGGGGCAGAGGACGATATATTTTGTAAAGAATTGTTTCACAGTGTGGTGACTGAGTACTGACATGGTCTTGAATAGTAATATATTGTAATCAGTCTTTGCTGTAGTACCATGAAGCAGCTAAACACTGAGTTACCAGTGAAGGGTATGCTCTCAGCTGTGTCTGATATATGGTGTTATCTGATCTGTGTCCTCGCAATGTGACGGCTTTAAAAGGCCATCCATTCCTTTACAAAGGTCATCTTTTTTGGCCCTGCACTACTCTCCTCATCTTTTTGTAAGCAGCTCAACAGGACTGCAGAGACAGCAGAGCAGGAGATGACAATTTCTATTTAATTTGGTGTGGAGTTCCATAGTATGGCAACAGTACAGAGCATTGCTTGGGGCTGAGTCCTTCATTCTAAAGTACTCTAACTTAAAAATTGAGGTATGCTTTTGATCTGAGGAATTTGTAGGTTTACCTTCCTTTTCTGCAGGATTTCCCAGGACAAATACATCCATAAAACACTGGGCTTGCTGCACCTGAGCTGTACAGATGGTCTGCATGTGCACATAAAATCAGATGGATTGACCTGCCCATATGTAGCCTATATGTCTCTGCTGTTCCTCCAACTGAGCTGCCAGGCATCTGGAATTCCCCCAAAAAAAAAAAGAAGTCCAAAATACTCAAATTCCGCCTGGACACCATTTCAGGACCTATCAGGAAAAACCTGGACATATGGCAGCCCTAGTTCAATCAGAATTGTTAACTAAGAAAGCAGCCAAATAAAATGAATGGTGTATTCTATATTTTCTGTCTTATGCTGAAAACGTAGCATACCTGTCAATGTGATTTTAGGGTGATTATTTTTTTTTAAATCTCTTTTATCATGGAAATTAGAAGAATAAAAAAGGACACAGATCTACTACAGTGCATTGGGTTTGCAGTCTTATCAATGTCTATATTTTCTATAACATGAAGTTATATTTCTTCCGCTCCTCCCAAGGGTCGCTATCACATGTAGTATGAATGTGAATCCACAATAATTTAAAATAGCTACAGGGGATCTGCAGCTCCTACTGCAGTTACAAAGTAAGCTTACCGAATGCTTTTTCAACATCTTCATTTTTATATGTGTAAAACACAGTCACTACTTTTGTTTCTTTGCAGCATTAGGTAATGACTGTTTTAAACATGCAAACACTGTGTTATCACAATAGCACAGATTGCATATTATGAACATGCAGCAAGCACTCAGTGCAGAGCAAATATCCCAATGGCAAGTAACTACTGAGAGTGTGCAACAGTTGCTTTTAACTACAACATATTGCCCAATTTAAATTACTTAAACTAATTATTCTACATTCCAGGCTAATTGCCTGTAAAATTTCATTTTAAAAATCACAGCTGTTTTCTTGTGCATGTGTGCATGGGATTTTGTTCGTTTGGTTTATTCATTTGAGAAAAGAGAAATATGTGTCTTAAACAAATCTTTTTTCCATGTTCAGGGCAACATTTATTATAAATGTATAACACAGAATCAGTTTAAGTCTATTAAGCCTTAGTGCCTAAGCTTCCATCCACACCATCTCTGTGTATGGGTACTCACCAATGTGCTGCTAAGGAGGATGCACCAGTGCATCAATGTCTAGCCACATATGGCTTCAAAGTATATTGACTTAATCTGGGTGTAATTTATATTAAAAAATGGACAATGCCTATCCTTATTTGCATATAAAAAGCCACAGAAATCTTCAGATATGAATCAGAAAACCCATTTGGCATCAGTGGAAGCACATGATCTGAAACTAGCATATGGTCAACAGTTTGTGGAAAACAAGTGCTCTGGTCACACCTTTCTTAAAAGACATACACATAAAGCTCCTGTGTTGTGCTTTCACTTAGTGCAAAATGGAACATATTTTAATTATCAAATAACTTTTTATACTCTTTATTTTGGTTTGTATCTCTATTGAGAAAGATTAAATTGTGTTTTAACCGAGCATTTAGTGAGATTAATAACTAATGTTTTGCATAGAATAAACCACTGATAAAGAGCTAAATTTACCAGATCAAAATATGACTGATGCCTTAAAAGTCTACTTCTGTTACCTGTATAGACAAGGGTAAAAGTTAATGCCTTACAAGAATACCATTAGCTGCAATAGTAACAATAGTGATCACGATATGTGAGCAAGATAAGACTGGGAGTCGTGCCTTATATAGTAATTACATCCAATCAATTAATCACTGACTTCTGTGCCATCTCTCCAACTGCAGGCAGTGTCAGCTCCCTCCATAAAAGGCTGAGAGTATTCACACTGTAATACAACTACTACTCACCCACTGACTGGAGAGGGTTTTCTGGTTGACACTATTTAGTGACTTTTCAAAAACACCCGCGTGACTCAGAAGTTTGAAAGTGGCTTAGACACTTAGGAAAGTCAATAGAAATTATGCACCTCAGGGCCAGATTTTTAAAGGCTACTATCTTCCATTGATTACAGGAATTAGGAACCTAAATACCTTTACAAATCTGGCACAAGAGGCTAAATCACATTTGAAAGTCAATAGGAATTAGACTTCTAAGTGCCTAAATCAAATGAAAAAAAGACGTGTTTTAGGAGTGAGACTCTTTATAATTGTATTCCCGCTAGTGTAACTGCAAATTATGGGTTCAATTATTCCACTTAGGCACAGCTCAGAGGAAGAAAGTGCTATGAAGTTTCAATTCTCCAGAGGAAAGCAACCATTCCTAAACTCTTTCAGGAGATGCAGAATACTGCTTAATGAATTTTAGGCTTTTGAGAGAAAGAAATCATGGTTTTGGTTTAGGCTGTTTTCCTTAAACAATCAAGATAAGGACTAATGACACTACTGGTCTTTATTTCTATTTATAATATGTCGTAATTTTAAAGAAATTTTACTGTTTGTTATTTCCTACAGTTCTGAAAACTGATATGATACTTAACAAAAAAAAAAAAAAACAAGATTCAAACAGGGTTTGAGTCCAAGAGCTTGCAGTATGGGCACCGAATGACATCATTATTTGAAGGCTCATGTGTGTGCTCCGATGATGTAAATCAGTAGGATTAAGAAGTAACATTTTACTCAAGTACTCATTATGAACAAACGTAGCAAAATATCATCTTAAGTAAAGAGAGACAAATAACATATAAAACAAGAGCACAGAGAAGTGAACCAAAGAAAGGAAAATAGCAATAAGAAGGAAAAAATATGTTTTCTAATGCCTTGAAAGACAAATAACTGTATAATGGTGACACAGAATTATTTTGTTTATAATTTTATCATAATTGCATAGGAGAGGTAACCTACCACTACCAATAGGGCAGCGATTATATGCAAAGGTCATCTCTCTTCACATTAATCAAGGAGTTAACATTGATTGAGATGATTCAAGAAAATCTTAGAATGAGGAGGGGGTAATTACTCAGAGAAAGGAAGAAGATGAACAGGAAATATCATGTAATGGAAAAATTAATAATGAGACTCCAAAATGAATACCACAATAACTTTTAACATTATCTCATTTGGAAAAAAAAAAAAAAGAAAAAATTGAGGAAAAAAAAAGGTACTATTTGTACTATCAGTGTCACATGCAATAATCTAAATATTTTTGAATTCCTCGTTTGGAAGACTAATAATGGGAACTGAGGATGATATATAAAGAAAATTATATAAAGGAGGCCTATAAAATCACGTACCATAAAGCAAAAGTAAATTAGGAACTGTTATACACCAAGTCTCACAATGTACAAGTTAGGGGCAACCCAATGAAATTAACAATTAGAGAGTATAAAGCAAAGAGAATGAAGACCAATTGTTTTTCCACAAAATATTGTTACGTTCCATTAATTTTTGATATATGCAGTTGTAGAGCTGAAGTATAAGGGTGGTCAAAATGAAGAAGACGACAATCCTGTTAGCATAGAGGTTCAGTCTGAAAATTTCTAACTTCAGTGACTTCTAGAATCCAGGTAACATGTAGAAGAAGAATCCTATTATTACATTTTTCCCTTAATATACATTAGCTCCTGGTGCTCCTCTTGTTTTTTTTTTTGTTTGGTTTTTTTGTTTTTTGTTTTTTGTTTTTTTTTTTTTTTTTTTTTTTTTTTGTTTTTTTTTTTTTTTTTTTTTTTTTTTTTTTTTTTTTTTGTTTTTTTTTTTTTTTTTTTTTGTTTTTTTTTTTTTTTTTTTTGTGGACAGATTCATGCCTGGCTAAAATGTCTTTCCCTGGAATTTGATCTGGGGGAGACAGGGAGAGAAAACCCACCCTGGAGCAAGCAGAAGGATTGTGGGAGAAATAATAAACAGGAAAGAGAGGAGGGTAACAGTTTAAAGGTCACAAACATAGGAGCAGGGAAGCAGCAGGAGACACCAAGCAGAGTGCCCAAAAAGCACTCATCTTTTCTTGAAAGTATCATCCAAGGACAGGTGGGCACTGCCTGCTGCTGTGATGTATGGAAATGTGATAGGATGAGGTAACATTTATAGTGCTGCAATTGCCCCCCGTTCCCATGCATGTTTTCCTCATTCCAGGAATGACAGGAAGGTAATGAGATGTTAGGGCATGGTGGGCCCTCAAGTATCACAGATACAAAGAAAAGGAAATGGAGAAAAAAACCGAAAACATCAAAAAGGGATTCTTGAGGAGGTAGAAGAGCAGCTGCAGGTGGTGTTCATGATTTACCTGTTCACCTAGGTGTGCCTCCTGCTGCAGGAATCATGGAGACACTAAGAACTGCTCCATGTCCATGAACATACCCACAGTGGACACATTTCCAATAATTCACCAGTCAAATGTGGAGTGTGCTACTCCACAGTCGTATTTTACCAACTTGATAATTACAGAACCTATCAATTCAATTGGAGGGAGTGCAAATGCGAGGAAACAGAGTAGAAGAATTATTGCATGTGTGTGAGGAGTTATTTTCACAGGGCAGTTAAGTCGGACATGAGGCAATAGGGGCCCACACATACCCATGGACCATAGTCCAGTTGGTCTCCAACCTTGCTGACACCCTTCCTCCATACACCAAGAGGATCTCTACCACCTGCATACCTGCAGTGAAGGGCCCAGCAAGATTCTCCTTTTTTGATAGCAACAGAGAGCACAGTTACTACATATAACCTAGGGATCCTATTGGCATATTCTGTTGGAAACAATAATATTGGTTAGATAAAGCTTTAGTCTAACCCTGGCAATCCTTATTTTTGCTTGAAGTTCTCACCCTTTTATACAGTAAGTCCGAGCTCTCTTTATAGCCAGTGTATAGAGAGACACCTTCAAATAGTGATTTATTTAATTCTGGAAATGGCTTTCTCTCATGCTGGGGTGATTAACCTAGGTGTCTGGAAAAATATTGTGTAGGAGGAAGCAGTTCATATATATTGAATATTGAAGGAAAAATATTCTTGTTGCCTGGCTTGGTGCTGATCTGATATGAGAGTGGATAGCTTTCATTATGCCAGATCTAGCTGTCAGATTGTAATCATAAAAATAAGTTTTCTTCAGCATTTGGTATAAAGAAACATTTAGAACCCTTTCAGGCTTATTTTTTGCAGGGTATGGAACAATAAGTGATTTAAACTTTATTTGTACTGCTCTAGTAATACAATGAAGCCACCCTCTGAGAATTTCCGGTATTGAAACGCTTCCGCAGCAAGTGCTTCATTTCCCATACAAAATAAATCAGAAGTCATATAATGCTGCAACAGAACTCTGTCAATACCAGTTAAGAATACAAGGGGATTTATGGGGTGACAGCCTTCTGATTCCTCAACACAAGGTAAATCAAATTGCTCCAAGGTTTGATTTAAAATCAGTGACCCTTGAAGTTTACTCCTTAAATGTTATAAAAACTTGCTGCTAATTATCAGGGCCATTACTGTCAACAAATAGAAAACTGAACCTCTGACTGTCTACTATCCTATTCCTATACAGAAGATTTATAGTTGCAATTCACATCCTGTCAAATCCTTTCATCTGTAAAATGACAGGTGTGATTTACATATGTCACTTATCTATTAAGCTTAGTGAAATTCCAGTGCTGAATTCCTTCATATTATTTTTAACACGAAAAAGTAATTTCAAATATTTTTTTCCAGTGAAATGAGCTATCCACATTAATTGAGAAAACACTGCTTGTGTTGTAAATAGAAAAGTAATTCCACAGTTGTAAATAGAAAAGTAATTAGTGTTTGAAAATCATATGGCTTCAGTTCTTGTCATTTTGAATACTTAACTGAGTGTTGATCTTGCAAATATTTGTGTATATGAGTACTACAATTAAGGTTAACAATGCATCTACAGCTTGGTAGATTGGATCTTTTTGTGATTTATCCTAGCATTTCATTTTGTAGATCATGGGATACATAAAATAAGAAAAAGGATAGTTTGTAAAATCAATTGCTTTCAGTTGCTGTTCATCAAATTATCTCAAGGTATAATCAGTGATGAGAGGACTTTTTTTCTTTCATAAATCTCTAAGGGAAGATTTATAAATCTTGTTCCTTAATCTCATAAAGTATTTTCATCTATTCAGATTGCTTATGAAAGTTCTATTAAACATCTGAACCTACCAGTTATTAAGCATATTTATGTTTCTGACTAATATTCAATCTCTAAATTTAAAAAAGCAACCATGAAAAGTATGAGAATTCTTTTTACTTTGGGAATTTCAGCATTTCCCTCCACCTATATGATCACATATCACTGAAGAGCTAAACTGCTCCTTACAATTAATCTCTTGTGTTTCTTACAATGTTCTTTTTCTTTCCATTATTTTGCTTTTCTACATAGGGCAAACAAGATTTCAAATGGTATGGTAGAACTGATTACTCCTATCTGTTTGTCTATGTTATGCAAGACTGCCATTGTATTCAGAATATGCTAATATTTCTGTCAAGTTGCTTTTGTCTCCCTCTCCCATATCATGGCCTTTAAGTACTACAAGCTATAGATTGCTTCTGATTACAATAAACAAGAGTAATAAAAATTCTCATAGAGTACAAGGAGTTTTCACGTACATGTTTATTCTCTTAGTAAATTGAGCTTTTCCATGACTTTTTAAAGTGGATCTAGAAAAAAAATCATTCATCATTTTCTAAGAAATGCAAAACTAAAACATGTCTTGAAAGAAATGGAATCCCTTTCCTCCTCATGGAATCACTACATTACCACATTGGATTAGGGACTATAACCAAGAGGTAAAATTTGTTAACATTAAAGGAAAACATCCCTTCCTTTTGTTCTTGAAATAGTTCATTTGTTTTAATAGAAGTTCAGTAACCTTCCTGCCTTGTGTGAAACAGATTTCCAAAAGTATGTGGTATTTATACATGTAATTCCCTTTAGTACTAATTAAAACACATAATTATGTGTGCAGGATTTTCCCATGTGCCACCTGGTGAATTGTCTCTGATAGCAAGTTTCCAGTCTAGGGAGAATGTTGTATGCAGAGAACAGCATGGAAAAAACCTCAAAATAGCAGAGAAAATGTAATAAAGATATTAGGAAAAAAAAAAAGTGAATGAGCTTTTCTGGTTAAAGAGGAGAGAGTATAGTGGGGTATGTCTTGTTTTTGGGAAGTATTCACTGAGCATTTAGAGAAAAAAAACAATGGCTTTTTCTTAGTTGAGTCATTAGTTTCTGCTGGGCAGCTATCAGTGAACCTTTGACAGCTCCACACTACTGGCAGATAAATACCCATTTCTTTTCACTTCTCACTCAGCAACTGCTCCCAGCTATGGCATTCACCAGATTCTTCTAGAGCCAGGTCTAGTACACAAAGTCTGCAGAAAATTATCCCAAATAAGAAATACAGAAAGGTAGAATGAAAGAAAGAAAACAAACAAACACAAAGAAAAGCAGTAAAGGGAGGAGGAGAAGAGAAAGAGAAAAAGGGAATGAGAAAGGGAAGGGCCTCTGAGAATATAATTTCCTTTGTTGACTAGAGAGAGATGCAAACAACTGATTAATAATAGATAACTATTATTATTAATTGGTAGACAGCTGAAAAAATACGAGAAAAATTTCAGTCTTAGTGAAATAGTATTCAAACCAGATGTGAGATAAAAGAAGAGAGCTTACATCAATTATTTTGCATTGCAATAGACCACATGACCATTTGTTCTGGAACTGCTTATTCTGTGTAGTGAGATAAAGAGATGTGTATTTGCAATGGGCCACATAGCCCTTTAGAAAGATAAGACACAGGCACACTATTTGAATCCTTCCCCACATCCAGACTCAAAGTATCTTTGTCAGCTGACAACATAGGACTCAGCTTCCTTATGGAAAAATATTTTTCCATACTATTGTACAGGATTGTCTGTCCTCCTCTTCTGCTACATTGCGTTTTCCCTTCCCCATAGCCCCCATTCCCAAAATTCACCTCTTTGGGACTTCTCCCAGGACTTGCCGTACTCAGACACTTCTCTCAAACTGCCTCTTATCCCTATTTATCATCTACCCTTTCTATAGATCCTACATTAAGCAGTAATTTGCTTCAAAACTGTGGATTAAATTTCCTGAAAGAACTACTTTTTCTTTCTTTTTCTTTTTCTTTTTCTTTTTCTTTATCTTTTTCTTCTTCTTCTTCTTCTTCTTCTTTTTTCCTTCCCACTATTATTATTATTATTATTATTAATAATAATAATAATAATACTTTGCAATGCTCTGGATTGCTCTGCCTCTGTTACACCTTTGGCTCTGTTGATGTAAACACTTTCTCTACACATTGTGGCTCAAAAGCACTTGAAGTATACCAGTTAATGCACTTCCTCCAAGGACACTTCCAGTAGCAATGAGATGCATGGTTAGTTCTGTTTCTAGCCTTTCTGCCAGGAATGACTGTGGCTTCCTCACAAGAGACAGATATCTGGCTTATGGTCCCAGGATTTCCAAACTATGTAGAAAAGGAATAATCTTCCTATTAACCCAACGTAATGTGCCTATTTTGTTACACTGATTGATGTTTCCTTGATTCGATTGGCAGCTATTTTCATTGTCAACTTGTAGTCAAAGCTTTACAAAATATCCATGATCAGGTTTCGATTTTAATCTTTAAATTTAATCCTATAACATTATGTTTATTTCTGGTTAACATGCAAGGATAGTTGAGTCATGTAGTATTTACAGAATTAATTTATTTAACATTTATTAAATCTGCATATTTTACTGTTTTTAAAACTCATCCACTTGAGAGTTTCTTGCAAATTTGATTAAATTGTTGCTTAGGAAAAGTGCTTCAATTATTCTCCTTTTTTCTGCACTTTTTTGAGGAGTAACTAGAACTGAAAATAGTACTCTAAAGTGCACTGATGTACTGCTAAGCAGTGCAGCATAATTGCCTAGCTTGTTTAACATGACACTCCTAATAATGCAACCCAGATAGCATTTATGGTATTTGAAATATGTCATGTTGTTGACTCATTTAATTCATCATCTCCTAAAGTACCTAGATCTTTTTCTCTAACTGCAACATTATTGATTCTTATGTTTTATATGTATGCATTTTGTTGTTTCTTCTTATCAGGACCAGTTTGCCTAATCTCATTGGATTCTGTATTCCTTTTCAGGAATTATATCCTATTTGTCTTTGTTACAGTTATTTATTATTATTGGCAGGACAAGCATATCCATAATCCCTGGTCATGGTTACCAGTGTTCTGCAATAAAAAAAAAATGATGACATAGACACAGGCTCAGTCATTTACGTCTGTCTTGTACCACCACGATATTTTGATTATTTTCAGCCCTGTATTCATCTACAAATGCAATTAACATACTCCAAACTTTAGACTCCAAGTCATTATTGAAAATATTGAATGATACTGAAGCCAGAACAGATCCCTGAGAGACCCAGCTTAATATCTTCTGCCAAGCTGATGTTGAGTCATTAGTATTAGAGTGGAAGAATAATTCATCCTGACTAATTTATTGGATGAGCCTTATTTTTTCATGTTCTTCTTGCTAGCAAACAGTAAACATTCATTTAAATGAAAAATCTAGTTTTCATTAAAAACCTACTGTAGAAATCTGTGGTTACCACTTTTCTCTTGAAATACAAGAAATTGCATGGAGATGTATGCTTTAAACTGTGTACAGTGATATCACTATTCAGCATCTCTATGCACAGAAGACTCACAGAGCAAGAATCAAGCATGGAAATAATATTTGCTCTTCATTAATTGCTATTATGGATATACACAGTGATTTCTCTGCCAGGAACCAGCTACTCCCTGTTCAAGTTGGTGTAGCTACCACAGACAGCATTATTCAAAGTTCTCACTAATACTGTCAGTACTAGTGGATTATACGTGCATGGGAACACTTTGAGGTGCTGAGGCCAACTGGCATGATGCTGCTGAACTCTCTGGTAGCAAACTCTCCCAGCTCCACTTCAGGGTATAGCATGTAAGATGTTTATTGGGAATGAGCTGGTCTCTGCAAGCTCCATCTCCAGGCATGGTCTGGACCGTGCTAGTTGGCATGAGCCAGGTTAGTGCCAAGGAACATTTAAGCATTTATTCACATAAACAGTTGTATTCCAGCATCTGGAAATATTCCCAGACATGACTGAATTGAATGTGATAGGTACAGTTTAAAAGTCTATACCGAATGTTTGTGTGGCAGGCTGATCCGTTTTATTTCTCTTATATTCTCTGTCTATGTGTAGATACATGGAGTAACTACTTGACACTGTTTCCCAGCACAGCTTTCAGCATTAGTTTTGCCTTGGACCTTATTCCTTGAGGAGAATCAGGTCATTTAATAGAGAGTGACTCCCTGCTTTTCAGCACATTTTGTTGCTTTTTCTGTTGAGATCTTCTACTAGGACCGGAGGTGAATGAGGTCAGCTACTGTTAAAAGCATAAAAAACCTAGTAAATAACCAATATTTTCTGCTGAATCTCGAAAACAATTACATATCTCTTGCACTAAAGAGGCAGAGAGTGCTGTTAGTGTTTCATGGGGGTATCCAAACCTGTAACACCTTCAGTGTTTATCCTCACAGTACTGCAAAGGCTGGTTCCTTCTTAATTTTCATAACATTTCATATTTTAACTTGGTCAACCTGATGTTTTCATTCTACAAACTATGACAGATTCAAACATGTTAAAATAGTGTTTCAGTATCTCCATGTATGTCATCCTGAAACTCAGTCTAGTTTGCATCTCTAATACTGCGCAATTTAATGTTTTAAGAACTTTCCATAACTCACAGCAAAATTCACACACACAAAAAAAAGCTCTTTATCTTGTACATCTTATTTGATGGTTGTTCTTTAGTAGCTTTTAAACACAAATTCCTTCTCCTTAAAAAAGAAAATAAAAATGGGAGAGATGAAAGATGAAGATGAGAGTTAACAAAAAAAAGTTTTGAAGGAAAAGGATATTCAACAAATAATAGAAGCAGTATAGCCTTATTTCATTTGAATTTTGTTCCATAAATATTATCTTTTCTTCTTGCCACAGATACTATTTCCCTCCTCCTCAACATAATTTAGACAGTTTATTAATACTTGCTGTAGGTAGTTTTATGTTTAGTTTGTGATGATGTCTTGCCAATATACAATTGCTGAATGACCAGATGTCTGATTCCTCTCAAAGGAGGTAAAGGGATAAGTTGTATTTGCTTTTCCCTCAGGGGAAGACAGTAATTTTGGGGTCTTTTCTGTATCCTGAATCCAA
The DNA here is from genome assembly GCA_013397155.1 of Irena cyanogastra. Lineage (NCBI taxonomy): Eukaryota > Metazoa > Chordata > Aves > Passeriformes > Irenidae > Irena > Irena cyanogastra. Next base: position 268,377 of record VWZV01007813.1, read on the forward strand.
TTATCATATGAACTTTCAAAAGTTAAATTCTTTATTAAATTGGTTGAAATTGGGGAGTGACTTCAGAAGTTATTTGTAAGATAGACAGCATAGTAGCATAAGCCTCACTGCAACAAGAAACCAGACTAAAATGATACATCTGGAATAGATATCAGAACTTCTGCTTATATATTCTTGTTGTATTTTTATAGATTTCAGCAACATTCTGTTCATACAATTCAATAATTTCCAATTAATCAACTTTAAATTTCTCAGTTTTATGTGATGTGACATACAAATCTTGTTATATTATTCTTTTAATGTTTTTCAGGATGTTTTACATTATTAGATCTTGACCACTAAATATTTATGTGAAATGGCTCTAAGCCAATAATGTGCCTTTTGTTTAATAAAAATGCACTATGAACAGTTTAAGAGATGTCTGTGTTTAATGATGAATAAAACACTGAATGTTCCTTTCTACGGCCAAGTTTCTGTCTAGCTTGAGGTGCTAACAAAGAGTAAATATTGTGGTCTCTGCTAAGCTTGGAACTGGAAACACCAGAGAAATTGCATGTTCAAGGGGTTTCAGAGCAGGACATAGAAAGTGGCTTAGTGTGTAAATGGAGTAATAAGAGCAAAAAATCCAAAGAATATTCAGGGTGACCAAGGATATTGACTCTCGGGATGATTAAATTGAGGTTAGTGCGCTGTCTTGGTGCTCTGTGCCTTACCCTTTTTCCTGGCATTCCCCATGGATAGGACAGCTGGCTCCATGTGAGGCAGCTCATGGATGGCATCATTTTAGAGCTGGCCTTTTGCCTTACTCTGGCAGTGGTAAGCTGTTGAAGAAATAGCCTTCAAGTTGGTCCAGTCTTCCCAGCTGCAAGTGGCCATGTCAGCAAGAGGCAAAGTGAATAATAGCAGGAAATAGCTGCTTCAGCCAAACAAGTTCAATCTACTTGTGCTCATATGTCAGTGCCAAGATGGAGTGAGGTGAGAGTCAAGGTAGAATTTAAGGTGAAATGTTGATCAGCTTTCACTCTAGCTTTTACCTCGCTTGAATTTTGGGAGTGCAAGCCACTTAATCACAAAAAATTCTTTTTTTTAATCTCTCCTGCTTAACTTTTCCAGTTAAAAATTACAAACTGCTAGGTCCTGATAGCCATGGGGACAAACCCCTTCACTTCTCAGAGCTCTTCTATCACAGAAGTAGTTTCTGAGGCAGTGGGACTACTTCAGCAGGCAATGAATATTCATTTACACAATTCTTTCTAAGATAAGATGTTTATATATATTTGTCTAGCAGTGTTAGTGGTTTGCTTGACAAAGTTTTGATAGTGGGGGTCTACAGGAGAGGCTTTTCTAAGAAGATGACAGAAACTTTCCTTATGCCTGGCAGAGCCAATGACATCTGGCTCCAAGATGGACAAGCTGTCAGCTAAGGCTCAGCCCTCAGTGATGGTGGTAGCACCACTGGGATAACCTATTTAAGAAGGGGGAAAAGTTACTGTGGAAGAGTAAATCTCAGCCAAAGAGAGGAGTGAGACTATGTGAGAAAAACAGCTCTGCAGATGCCAAGGTCAGTGAAGAGGGAGGAGGAGGAGGTGCTGAAGAAATCTCAGTCATAGATTCCAGGCTAATATTATACTCTTAAAGCTGTATGATTCCAAACAGAAGGAGAAGAAGATTCTAGCTTGATTTCTACTTGATTCCTACACATGCATTTTGTATACTTGCTATGGATAAAACATGATAGATCATAAACATAAGATCCAATCAGATCCATAGCTTATCGTTTTAAAATCTGGAACTCTACAGATTTGGGTTAAACACACACACACACACACACACACACACACCCACACACGCACACACACACACCACTTAAACAACTGTCCAGTGTTTTCTCAGCTGGGAACTGTAACTGTCCAGGGCATGTGGGACAGATATTCAGCCAGCAGGAGAAAGCAGGGGGTAAGAAGAATGAAACACACATCATACCTTCTTCTCTTGAAGCACGCTTCCTCCCCAAAGTCTGTTTCAGCTGGGGGCCAGGGCAAAAAGCTGGGTGGTAACCGGAGTGTAGCTGGGAAAACCATCTCTGTACTTCTACTAGGTGAGATGGAAAAGAAAAACATTTTTGGAGTGGGACAAAAGAAATGAGAGACATGCAGAGTCTCAGACATGGAGTATATGGGAAACTCTTTCCAGAGCAGGATATACAGAGATATTTGAAGGGATAATGTTGATAGGAGAGAAAGAGACAACGAAAGAGTACCTGAGCTTTAACAAGTTGGCTACGGACATCAGTCTTTCCAGCAAAGAATCATAGTCCCCACTGCCTATGTTATTTTTCTGTTGGAATCTTTTCACAACAGTATTGAAATCTCCTTGGAGTTTTCTTTTCTCACCAGATTTCTTTGTAACTATTTGTAACTAAGGTGTTCTGACAAGAGTTGTTTCTGAAGGACTTGTAGCTTGGCCAGCTGTCCTCTACTTCATGCCAGAGGAGAGCCGATTGCCTCAAATCTTTCCAGGCCTTATTTCCAAAGCTGTAGTTGCAATGTCTGAAAAGGAACTAGAGCGAGGCTTGGTGCTCCTGGATACCTTTTCATATTATATGTAAACATGAAAAGCTGTTTTCTGTCAAAAACTCAGATAAAGATGATCCCTTGATCTGCATCCTACTAAACCCTCCAGTGTTATCTTTCTGAACACTTATTTATCACAGGAACAGTAGGGAGCTCTGGCTCAATGTAAGATTTTATAGCACTTGAAAGGACACTTAATCAGAGATTCATTTGTAATTTAATTTTATTATACTTAAAGATACTATAAATACAAATTTAGGGACTGAGGCTGCAAGTCTTTATTCATGCAAATAGCCCCATTGCACTCAGAAAGACTATTTCTGTGATTACAGAATGAGCTCTTAGGTTATTGGGAAGCTACACAGCTGTTAATCAGACAATACAATTTTCATAATAGTTATTCAGAAAAGGGATCTATAGCTGTGTCAAGAGGAAATGAAAGAATATTGAAATGGAAGGTATGTATGAGAAAAATTGCAATCACATAATAAAAACATCTATTATATTACAGTCTATAAATAAACTCTGGTGTATGTCGATTGTCCTTCACATGCAAATTTACCTTAGAATTTATTTTTATTTTTGAAAAAAGAATTCCTATTCAGATTCAAACAGTCTACTTCTGTTTAATCACCTATAAGAGGAACTCTCTTAATTTTGTCCAGGATACAGAAATTTTTTTCAGTTCTTGCTTGTCAGTAAAACTAGGTCTATGTTAAAAAGTTACTGTGGCACCAGTGGCAATCTTTGTATCTGGCATGATTACAGAGCCAGATTTGATAATTGGCACAATTACAGTAGTAGAGGCTGTTCTGGTATAGACAGTACTCTGACATGTAGCTTTTGGATAAATGTTCTGTAAGTGGTGTCTTTAGCACAGTAGGTGAATTGCTTAGTGATGTGTCAATAATTCCTTTTTTTACACATCAAAAAAAAAAGTTTCCTTTACCACAATTTGGTCTTTTACTATAGAATGCATTCAAGACTAGAATGTATATTATTTATTTTTAGCTGTACAGAAGCTAGATACACGTACTAAACCACTTTTAATGGGAAACTACAGAAGATGGAAGGTGGGTCTTACCACCAGCATGAGCTCACAGGATCACAGAAGGGTTTGGGTTGGAAGAAATCCACGAGGATCATTGAGTCCAGCTCTCAAAGGAATGGCACATACTCAAACTAACAACCTTGGTGTTATTTGCATCATGCTCCAACCAACTGTGCTAATCTCGGGCTCATGTGTCCAGCTCCCAGACAACATCTGTGCACTGCTGGGGGACAGCCTAGGCCAGGTGTCATTGCAATAGAAGTTTAGGTGCAGCTCTCCTGCTTTGGCAGACAAGTGATTGTATGTTATTGAATGGAGGACTCAAAACCATGTCCTGCTCATTTGCCTCAGGCCACAAAAAAGTCTGTGTCTATTTTTTACACTAATGTGCATGTAGTCTTAGCTTCCTCACCCAGTGCCTCTCTCACCTCAATAGAGAGAGATAGGCATTGTCAGTAGGTTCGAACTGTCTTATTATCTGAATTAGAATGATTACATGACCCAAAGACTTCAGAAGGATCTATTGATCAAGTTAGAGCAGATGTTACTTTAGTCAAAGCTCAGTGAGCTAAATCTTAGGCTGAATCCTCATGGAGGCAACCATGAAGGAAAAGCATCTTCCAGCTGAAATCTCAGTAGCAGCAGCCTAGAAACTTCAGAATGAATGAGAAAAAAGGGCCAAAGACATTCATGCTACAGTATGCTGCAGAGAGACTGCAAGGTTTCATGGGAAGCTGTGAGGTATTTGAAATCTGAGAGATAATAAATAGGCTTGGATTCCTCCAAGTTATTTAAAAATAAGTTACTATATATGTGTGGATAATTGTATATTATTAGGGCATTCCCTTATAGAGTAAGTAGACTATTTAAAATATTATTTGGACATATTTTTGTGAGGTTTTACCAGCAAATCACTTTCACTGTTTTTAGACATGAATGATATTATGTTCTAGGTGAGGTATAGCTTTTTGAAAAGTAAAATGTGATTTCAGTTATTGTTTCAGTCATTTCAGTCTCTTGTCATTTTGCGGTGTTTGAAGTGGATGGTTGTGCGGCTGTAAAAGGTGAAAATGTTCATTTTTCCAATTGGATATTGAACTTGCTTCTTATTTTTAAATGCCTCAAATATCAGACTACTGAGGAACTGAACCCAACAAATCGCATTTCATCTGCACTACATTATCTTTAACATATCCATGCATGACTACAACACCATAAGCCTACATCCAGAGGACTCCCACCACATGTGATTCCTGTTCTTTGTACGGTCTCTCAAGGGCTATTCCTTTCTGTATCCATATTTCATATGTCAGACTTAAAGGACAGACTTCTCAAATCACCTGACAACAGTGAATGACTGCTATGTAAGCATATAGCTTGTAATTCATGCAAAAGTGTCTTTGTGGTGACAGCAAATCTTTATGTGTCCTTCCTGAAGGAGCGTTGTTGACATGGAACCATCAAGATTTGTGGATGAGTCTGTGTGCAGTGATTGACAAAGTGCTTGTGCTGCTATTAGTAAATGTAGCTCCTCAATGGCTGCACAGGTGCTATCAGAAATGCATTAATTCCCTGACATATTGCTGTCTGCTCTTAAAGCTGTGACATGTCTGACAGTTGCAGGATGGCAACTGAGCTCTTTCCTCTCCAAACAATATAGTTAAGAGTTGTTTCTCATAAACATCACTCAACCCCGAGCTAAGGGCAGCGAGAGGACATCTTGCACAATGTGGAAAGTGATCATAATGTCTTGGATTCACCACAGAACTCACACACCTTGGATAGGAGTCCAAAGATGTACAATGTTAAATACATATCCATGTATGTAACTGAGCAAAGGAGCCTTCAGCCTGCTCTGAAGGCTGTGAACCCACAGTGCACACTATTAATCCAAGAAGCAACTTCTTCCATAGGATACTTATCTGGAGGAGTCTGTAGCAGTCACAATTCTGTATCTTCATAGAAGCTGAAAAGAATCTGGGGTCCTTTAAAAATGCTTTATAGTAAGAAAAATCAAGAAGTGCAAGAGTTCTACACAAACTACTCATGTACTCAGCAGAAATTAAGATGACAGATACTCTGTTGGAACACCTGAATTAACTCCTTTGAGAGCTAAGGACTTGTTCATAGCTGATTGCTACATTTAACATAATTATGAATTACTAGGGCTTTAAACCAGTAGTTGGAAGTTTAAACCATATGCATTTTCACTAAAAAGCAGACAAATTTTTTAACAGTGACAGTGGCAGAATAATAAATCAATGGAGTAACTGACTGCTGCACGAACTTCTCAATTTTCTAGTAGATGCTGCATGACTGAATTTTCAAAGCAAGGCTTCTTTTTTTTTTTTTAAACCATGATTCAGAAGTTACTGAGCTTTTATGGCCAAATAACAGGTTTCTTGTATTTTTCAGTAGGTTGCTATATATAGATTTATGTTTCTGCAAATACTATATATGGTCTGAAAATCATCTTTAAACAGCCTGATTTAGCCTTGATGACTACTAGCACTTTTTAGACTACAGATACTACCTGCTGTCCTAAAATCAATTCTTAGAAGATGCCTATCTTAAGGTCAGTTTAGATAACCTCAATTATTCTTTATGATGTCATAATCTGGGAATATCAGTGTTGAAGACAGAAAGACTAGAATAAAGTTCAAGAGCATAATCAGAGAGCAGTTGTCAAATAGCCATCTTTCCAAGAAAACTCGGTCCTAATTAACGATACTTTTGTGTAAATGTTAACAAAATTTCTTATCCCTGAGCTAATGGATTCAATCCACTTGAAAGATAGATGAACAACTATGAAAAGGACATCTGAACATACAGAACATAAAAAGCTCTCTAGAGACTGGGAAAATGGATAAAGCAAATTAATTTGGACAAATGAACAGAGCATCCTGATGGTTACGATGCATTGAAAATTAGATGAACACTTTTTAGAGTGAAGGAGCTACTTTCATTCTTGAAGAGTTCCCATGCAGAATCAGTAGAAGCCATGCCACAAACAGGAATAAAAATTGTCTCTTTTCTTTCAGTCTGCAGCTCTAACTCTGGTTACTTCCTAAGGAATATTTTAAATGTAATTGCTTTTTTCTCAGAGATCTTGTGGGTTTTTTTAAAGAGTGCTGTTGTAAGAATAATTTCATATAAATATTCTCCAAAAAATAGAGAAAAATAAATCTTAGGAGAAGTAATGAAATTTTTAAAAATATTGGTAGTTTCTTATTCTTGGCTTCAGGTCAGGGCTATAAGTGAAGGTGTGAATTACATCGTTGACAGATGAGAACCTAAAAGACAAATGTGGGTGGTTACAAGACCAAGCTCATGATGGTAAAAATAGTTTCATGACTAGTATCTTGAGTGCCTGTACAACAGTGGGTGGACAGACACACACCGTTCCAGATCCACCATTACATCATGCAGATCAGTTAACTATGTTTTCCATTTGTTTGGGTTTGAGATCTCAGCATTTCTTTCTGAAATATGAAACCTCCTTCTAAAAATCTGTACATATGTTTATCAGCTTCAAGCTGAAGAGTCTAAATTCTGTCATCATTTGATGTTCTGAACACCCACTATAATTTATATTTGAAAAAGGTTATCATATTTTATTTGTGGTTTTCTATGTGTTTTGTGCCAGGACTGTAAGAAAATATTCCCATACATAAATAAAAGAATCTTCACTGATATAATAACATATAGGGTATGCATATGAATCTTTCTGTATATGATAGTATCTCAAAGCACTTTACAAATGTCAATTAAGCCTTGTGGAGTGTATCAGAAATTTGCAACTTACCATCTCATTTTAGAGATCTGAAGATGGACAGTTGTGATTCATGAGCTATAGAGCATTTAAATGCAGTAGCTTGGGATACTCACCAGTGGTTTGTCCTGATACACAAACAGAAGTGAATGCAAACAGGGAGTGCTGGTGACCATGGGATCGATGCCTCTGCTTCTGCCTGGTGCCTGCACGAAATGGCAGCAACAGAAACACATGGATGCACCTGGATGAGGGCTGGGGGAAGCTAAAGGAACCTCCGGCAGATCACCTCTTATGGGTAATTGAAGTACTGGGACTGTTTTTCACATCATGGAAGATATCCACCCCACTTAATTGTGCCCCAGGCTGTCAATACAAATAATTCTATCTCTTTCTCCTAACTGAGGGTGAAGTCCAGATTATATGAAGATCATTTTCCGATTCTTTGATCACACCATCTTCCTGGGGACAATACAAATATTAGTTGTATCAATCTGAAACAGACAAAAGTAGCATATTTTAATAATTAACTTTACACAGCTATGACCACAACAGCTAGGTCTTCATACAAGGAGTTTCATCATAACACTCAGTAGCAACTGTGTTGTCCTACACTTAGGCACCGTTGATTTTGTACTCTGAAACATATTTTAATTTACCTGTTTAGGGAATAGTGTGTCACGTTTCTTTACTAGTGAGCATCAAGAAATGGTGGGAACAGACATATAGTCTTGCAATTTTATGGTTTTTTTCTCTTGTTTTGTTTTGTTTTTTTCTGAAAAGGAAAGCAGTGTTTGAAGCATGAAGGTTCTCTAAAGATTATTCCAGATGACATATTTATACTGGTGGTGTAACTTGTATGTACTGAGGAAACAGGTTCACCAAAGCAGTTAATTTCTAACTACTTCGTTAGTGATGTGGAGTAAGTAAGAAAATTCAGACACGAAAGCAAAAATGCTTTTAAAGAACCATACTGAGTGATTGTATGGTGCTAGAACTGCCTAACTGAAGAAGCAACATGAAAAAAATCTCAGAAGTAGTTTTGAATTGGAAATCACAGATTACATTTGTTAGAACAAAGTAGTTATGTTTAAATCAAAATTATGATTTTGTCAGGACGTACTCATTTTATTTGTGGTCATTCTCTGACTATTTCTCCTAATTCTGTATTCTGTTTACATATTTAGTTAGGTGAAAAATTTTTCTTGTCCTAAACTGCTGAGCTGAATTGTTTGATGACAGACGGCTTCTTCAGTCTTCACTTCCTTCTTTCACTGAGCTATTATGACCTAAGTTAACTAATATTTCTAAGGCAGAATAGGATAATTTCAGGAGAGTTACATAGCTAGCACAGAAATAAAACACTGGATCTGGATCCATCACATTTGCTGAAGTTCAGAACAATGTTGTGGGTGTGATGAGCACAGTTTGTGACTAGCAACAGTGATGAGCATTTCCAAAGGACAATTTATCCTCCATATCTCAGAGACCAAATTTAGGACAGGATGTGTCATAAGATTACCTCCTCATTTCAACCTACTTCTTATCATTTATTGTAGGAATAATGTATGAAATATCTTAGAGTAGCCTGAATTCCTCAATAGCTAACATTAGATGAGAGATTATGATGTTACAGTCTAATTCTGCATCTTTGGACTGATTTTAACAGAGCATCACAGAACTGTAGAATCCAAAGATTTTATCTAGGAGGAGAAGAAGTTTATACAAAAAATGGAAATTCACTTGGAAATTGCAAGTTACAGTTTAACAGAAATCTAAAGGAAGATAAAAAATTCTTTGAATCAGTACATTAGCATAAGAGGAATTGATCAGTTAGCCATCAGGTTGGAAAGCTACTAAGAAAAACACCACTGAGAGTACCAGAAATGTCATTGTTATTTGTACTCTTTACTCTCTTTTAAGTCAAACTGTTGGATATGACGTACAATTGGCATCAATCATGTAAGGGTCAAAATTCAATTTATAATAGGAAAAATTTAAAATCTTTAATATCTTAGATAAACTAGAGATTTAATTGACTTTGCCTTTAGGGAATTAGCTGAAATAATTTCAGACTAGTTAATAGTTATGTAAAGGAAGTAAAGGAAGGATCACTGAATCACCACAAAACTGGAAAAAGATGTAGTGACTAGTCTCAGGTGGTAAGATGAAATGTATATACTGAATTTCAGGCTTTGGAATAAAAATCAAAGAATCTATTTGTAAGCATTTAGAAGATAATAAGGCAGTAAATAACAGCCAACACAGATTTGTTAAAAACAATCATGTTGAATCAATACAATTTCCAGCTATTCCTTGGGGAAGAGACATAAGTGAAAGATGTAGTTTTTCTTGGTTGTTAAACAGTTTTGGGTGACATCATAATCATAATCAAAGTAGCTTAAATATGGTATAGATAAAACTATTTAAATTTGATGGACAGAGTACTAGAAAAGAGAGTATAGTTTTGTGCAATTTGCTATCAAATAATTCAAGAAAATAGGTCGGGTAGATATCTGTTCTGAGTCTGATGCCACTTCTTCACTACCAATAATTAGAAGTACATCTATTTAATGACAACAAGCTGAAAAAGAAATAAGTACTTTCGAGAGCAGGGATATAATTCAAAACGGCCAAGACAAGCTTCATAAATGTTTGGAAAGCAGGAAAAACTTGTTTAGAAAGAGAACAAGGTACTACCTTTAGTAGGAATAATCTGCATCTGCAACATGTGGTATGATTGTCTAGATAGTTCTGCAGAATACAGAATGGGAGATAATTTAATTCTTTAACTGATCATCAGTAAATAGTGTCATATATTTGTAAACCCCAATATTTTTCTGTCAGAAAAATATTGGGATTTATAAACTAGAAACATTTCTGTTATTACTCTCTACAGAAATAGGTAACTCAGGTATATAAAATAAAGTAATCCTTTCCATGTCCCAAATGGTCTTAATTAGGCAGAAAACTGTGAGAATTATCAGAAGCTGAGAAAAGACATGATACAGAAAGGAATTGATTATTAGTCTTGCAACAGACAAATAAGCATAAAATTGCCTAAGGAAATCTCCTGTTGTATATACCCACAGGGCTTGAAAGGTGAAAAATGTATTTAACTAGCAAGAGAATTTTAGCTTATGTGTCTGCAAGGATGGAAAGTCCAAAACCTAATCTCTGGACATCCTGTTGTCCTGTTTGGTTACCTGCAGAATAAAAATGTTTTGTTTGTTTTTTAAGTGGAATTTCCCGTATTTCAGTTTGTGCACTTTGACCATCTCCTAGATGCTTAATGCTCTTTCACTTAATATTTAATTCTATATTTTTCTCCATCAACTATAATATTTTTGAAGAAAATGAAGTATCTTTAGCTCCTGGCACACTGCAGGTAAGCAATCAAGGAGAGACAGCAGACAGAAATTTATGATTTTATAATAAATATCTATCAGAAAGCCTATTCCACATAGTCAAATTAAAATTATTTTATGATATTTTAGTCCCATCTTTCCATTTAAATTCATTGACAACCCAATAAACTTTCACTGTTTACCAAATTTATTCTTTAATATTCCTTTTATTTGTGTGTATGAAAACTTCGTAATTTCTCAAATTGAAAGTATAGTTATATTTTTTACATGAAAAAATAATCTCTATCTTATTGTCAAACAAATACTCTTGAAATACACATTATTTACCCCTTGATAATGAAATTTATATTTTCTTCTTCTTAAACAATGTTCAACCAAAAAGTCCTTTAAGAAGACCTGCTTTTTAGACTGAAGTAAAGGTGAAAAAATGCTGGTTCCTGTTATTATGCTCATTCTTCCTTTAAAATTAATCAAAACTTTAAAAGTGTAAAACTTCATATGTACAATACCTTGATTAAAAATTGAATAAATATTGAAACTTGTTTTTAATGAATGAATGAATAGTCTTTAAAATTTATATATTAAAGAATATATTGATTACCTTAATTGTTTTAAATACTGAAAATTTTACTATGCAGTTTTACTATGGGACCAGTAAAATAAAAAAAAAACCACATTCAGTATGTTAATTTTTACTGCCAAAGAGTGTCTGATTTGAATAAAACTGAAACCGAAATATTAAATATCTGAATTTGCAAGATGTTCCCAAGCTAAATCATAAACTAATGTAACTTCAACTTTAAGGCAAGACCACATGACTGAATTGTCTTCCTTGTAAATTGAAAATAATTCAGAGGTCCTTTTTACACCTCTTTTATTACTTGTTCCTCAAGATGCAACCCTTCAGTTATCCCTCCTTTCATTGAAAAGTAGATTCCTCCTTTTTCTTTTAAAAACCTGTTTAATAAACAGAAGGATTTGATTCTTAGAGGGAACTTGCCAATAAATTCCTTGTTAGTTTGCTTACAGTTTGCTTTTCTGATTAAACCTCCTTGAACAAACTGCAAGCATACTCTTAACATGGGCTGTTAATTCAGAATGCAAATCATTTCCACATTTGTAATCTTTGCCTCATGCTTCCACCTCCTTCAGAAAAATTTCCATTCATTTCTGTATGGGGGATTTTTTTTACAATTATTAAGCTAAATGATGGTTTCTGTCACAACCAGTTGTAACACCTTGCCTATTTGAACACATTTTTTTTTCATTTTATGAAGAGGGGCCAATTAGGCAGGATTTGGTGCCTCACAACTTTGCTGGATCTAATCCCATGGGAATGTTAATGATTTATAAAATAATATACTGCGTTGCATACAGAAGGCCTGCAGAAGGCTTGAGCTGTCCCAAGATTTAGACAGCTTTGAGTGGTTTATGTACTGCTTTTTTTACAGGAGTCCTTTGCCTCACTTGGATGTATAGTGATGCACTCTAAGTTGTGATATTTAAAATGAGTCAGAGATCCACTCTTGCCTTTGAAGTATGGAGTTATTAGACCGTGAGCTTCTCAAAAAGAGGAAAAGAATAAAATTTATAGAACACTTGTACCTGAAATTAGATCTGTTCATCTAATACATCCTTGAATAATTTATTTTGCAAAAAATGGTGAAATTCATCAGATAATCTGATCTGCAATGAATAACTCAATTACCTTGACATGACATTACATGAAGCTCCAGTTCCTATAGTAAGGCTACAGGAGAAAAAATGCATAACTACCCACTTGCCTGATCTGCAGGAAGGAATGAATTTTGAATTTTGCCTTCAGGAAAGGTGGTTACATGTCTGGAACAATTGCTCTGCACATCAGAGTAATAAAGTTTTCAGATGATTTCATCCCATTTGACTTCTGCATACTACTACAGTAAAGACAACTTCTCTGATGAGAAAGCTGACACCTCTTATCACTAGTGGGCGTCTAACTCAGCAGCAGAAACAGATGGAGTCAGGGAAATCACAGCATCTGTCACACAGACAGCTATGAAATGCATAAACACCTACTGTGAAGGTGAAAATTGGCAGATTAGTCTTCTGGTTGTAGTATAAAACCATGAGGTCTGGGCTCCAAAACTAGCTCCTCATGAGGATGGATCATCCTCACAGGTAAAAGTCACCAGTTTTCACACCTACACGTGTGTTCATCCTGCTTTTGGCTGGGCTGAGCACAAGGCAGCCAATTAGCTGTGGTGAGAGCAGGGAGCTGCTGGGGAGGTGGGCAGGTAATGCTGACAAGCCTAAAGAGCAGCAGGGGAGATGGTCTGGTGTGCTGGAATATGGAGACTGTTCAGAAAGTGCTTTTTTGGAAATTGCCAACACTAAAGGCTTTTGGTCATGCTACTGTTAATGTAATTTCTAGGCTTTTACAGAAGCAAGAGATGTTGACAAGGGAGCAGACACTGTAGGATTCGTATCACAGTGGACCACATGTCAGGAAAAAATGATGCCTACATCTGGCTTGAAGTGCATAAACATCCTGCCAAGATCTGTGAATGAGATATCTGTCAAACAAGATATGAGTTTGTTTGTAAAATTCTCCTGATGCACACTATGTAAAATTCTCCTGATGCATACTAAGCTGACAAAACTCATGAATTTCGGTGTTTTGATGCACTGGGATATAATACTTTCTATTGAACATGGGCAGGTAATAGTGGAGAAAAAAACAATTAAAAGAGGACAGAATCAACATTACTGCCCAAATTCAGTAAGAGAAATTGTGAGATGAAAAAGAAAAAAAAAAAAAACAAATTAAAAAACCTGAAACCACACCCAAATCAGCAAACCAAAAATAACAACAGCAACAAAAAAAAAAAACCAAAACCAAACCAAACCAAAGAAACAACAAAGCCCTTTTCCCCCCAAAAAAAGAAATACTTTACAAGGATGTTTGAAATCACAACCACTTCAACCTTGTCTGCAAATAAGCCAAGCTCTACAGGAAAAAGTCACTCAGTTTGGCTGAGGTGAGAGAATTAACTTCCAGGTGTCCACACTAGTAAGCCAGATATAAAAACCAGAGAATGAGTAGGGATTCAGTTGAATCATTTCACTTAGGTAATGGGTAGCCTATTTGCTTGAGAAGTCAGAGGAAACTGAGAACTTTTTGATAAATAAAACTTAACTGTCAAATGCTGTATGTAATTAAATTTTCTTTATAATTTGAGATATTTGCACATCATCCACTGTCATTGAAAAATAGTGTCTTTCTCATAAAGAGCTAGGATACTGAAACCAGTGTGGTTTTTGTTATGGCAGAACCTACAATGTCCATTTCTACAGCCAGCTGTCATGTTCTGTGGTATGATAAAAACTGTAAGTATTTACTAGTCCTTTGTCACGCCATCCCACAAGTCAAAAATGGCTTTCAGCTGTGTGTACAGCAGTATAAACCTTGGATTTAGAGAGTTTTCTGCCTATCTGGTGCATTGCAAAGAAAAAAAAAAGGAAAATAAAGTACTTTGAAAGGAAAAATCAGGAAGAGCTTGGTGAGTTTTCTCCGCTTAAAATTTTTGGAATAATTGGAGCTGTAGTATTTATAGAAAATTCAAGGTAAAAAAGTGAGGAGTCAAATATCTGACAGTCGCTACCACACTCTCCAATTATTTTTCATGGTATTATCTGAGGTATTAGCTCCATGTAAAATGGGAAATGGGAATCACTAGCCTTCTCCTAAGATTCCATAGTGTCAGATCTGTGAAATGAATGAGTTTACAGCTTGTTGGCATCCAATCTTGCACTCTATCAATCACTATTTAGTCTCTTCTTTAAGTAATATTTCTCATACTTTTATTTCTATAAGCTGTGACTGAGGGTAAGTATGCACCAGTGAAGTAACCCAAAACAGGGAATCTCAAGGAAGAAGATTGGAGATAAAGCCTTCGGGCAACAATGTACAAATGAAGGACTATTCTGCAAAGAGATTATCTTGCCTAAGAACTGAATTCCCTTGCACAGAAATGAAGTAAAGTTTCTTGTTTTAAGGCACATTTATCTCAGCTCTGTAATCTTCATTATGTAACTGGAACTGCTTCTTTAAGTTAGCTGGGATTTCTCCATACCTTCCTGTTTATGCCCTTATTTTACAAATTATATTTCTCTTCCCAAAGATATCCTGTTATTTAATTAGAATTTTGTGTCCATGTCTAAAATGCCAGTCTGAAGTTACATAAAAGGTAATTCTCTGTACTTAGTATTTAACTATGCTTATAAAAAGTATGTTATCTGTATTCATTGTGTATGTTATTTCTGTGTTAATGACAGTATGAACATCATCACTTTTTGCTTCTAGCAAATAAGACTTTTATTAAAAATACATGTATTCTGGTCATTCATTCTCCACTCACAAATATAATGGGATACAGAGGTGAAGCCTACATTACATGAAATCAGAATTATGTTTTGTTTAGATGATCTTTCTATACTGAAAGATCATTAAATATAAGTAATGCTTATTGTCCTTTACAGCATTTTGATAATTAACTCTTGATGAAAAATTGTGTGAAACTTGAACCACCTGAAATATTGACTGCTGAAAGAGCTGATACAGTTTCCTTGGAACAAGTATCCTCTGCTTGTAAGTCTGCCAGAGCCTGAAATAATTGAGTAGAAATATAGTGCCTTCACTAATAGATGAACTATAATTGAGTAAAGATCTGTTAGGAGATGCTAAAAATATTGATATAGCTTTACATTTAAACTTGACAATTTCTTTTCTGATATCTAAAATTATAAAAGCTGTGTAAGACAACTAAGAACACTTGTCACATATAAGAACTGTTATTGAGCATCATTGTTGTCTTACAGCAACCCTTACCCAATGAGTTTTGCTTTTTACTTGGTAGAATCCCTTAGTCTACCTTGCAATGCACTCAGTGGAAATATGGCAGGTTAAATCCAGCAGAAGGGTGGTTAAGAGAGGATATTTTCTGTTAATGAACTGTATGATCTTCCTTCTGATCCAGCATGTCTTCTGATTTGGTAGTCGAGTGCTAAAAGCACTTCGTCCAGGTTTTGGCTGAAACAGAGTTGTTCCTCCTCCTAATAGCTGGTGCAGTGCCATGTTTGGAATTTAATATGAAAATAAGGTTGATAATACTCTGATATTTTAGTTGTTGCTAAGTACTGCTTACTCTAAATTGAGGACCTTCCAGTGTCTCATGCTTTGACAGCATGAGCTGCACAAGAAGCTGGAGGGAGCATGGCCAGGACAGCTGACCCAAACTGACCAGAGGGATATTCAGTACCACAGAAGGTCTCACCCAGTGTATAAACTGTGTACAGGTGGCTGGGAGGCACCAATTGCTGCTCACGGAAGTGCTGGGCATTGGTCAGTGTGTGGTGAACAATTGTGCCATCATAATTTTCCTGGCTTGGGTTAGTACATCATCATCTTCATCATCACCATCATCATCATCATCATCATCATCATCATCATCATCATCATCATCATCATCATCATCATCATCATCGTCATCATCATTGTCATCATCATCATCATGATGTTATAATTAGTGGTTTATATCTGACTTTATGTCAATATTTCAACTGTTCTTATCTAAACATACGAGTTTAACTTTTCTTCTGGTTCCCCCCACACCACTAGGTGGGGAAAGGGGGAAGAGCGAGTAAGCGTTTGCATGGAATGTAGTTACTGCGTGGTGCAAAACCACAAAACACTGTCATTATCTAAAGACTCTGGTGCTTTCACATTCCTCTTTAGAACCTCTGTACTTGTTGTTAAGCCCAGTTCTCTTTTTGTAACATCACAGTATACTCAAGTGTGGCAGAATATGGAAAAGCTAGGAAAGCAAAGGATGTTTAGCCAGGCATCTGCAAGAAAATTTGACTCTGAGTCATTTGGCACACTGAAAACAAGTTAAATTTCTAAAACACCCCCAGGTCCCTAATTGCTGCCCGCAGCCCCTTCCACGGAAACACAGAATGGTGAAGTCATTAAGGGACATCTGGAGAATGCTGAAGATCATATTCTCTCCTGGGCAAAGGAATCGTTTGCTAACCACTCCATTATCTCTCTAAACTCGTGGTACCTCCTCATGTGATCTGAGATTTCTGACGTTCGTTTTTTTGGTTATAGTGATGTTTCCCTCCTGTAAATGTATACTTGTTGTTGCTTATGCCTCATTGAGACCAGAGACTAAAAAGAGTGGTGAAGGTGTGCTATCAGAGCCCATTTGAAAAGACCAGGTCCTTTGGAACAATTTTTGTTTTCATGAGAGTCATTGGCATCTTCTGTATAATAGGTTGGAAAGGAAATTAGAACATTTAAGATGTATGCTCTTTTTTTCATTGACAAATTTATTACAGTAATTAAAATTATCAGCAATTTTTTCATGTTTTCATCTGACTGGTAAGAATTTATATTTACATTAGAAATATCACCTCTTCTTCTTTCCCTGTTCTAGCCCAGTTTGAGATTTTTCTCTGAGTTGGAGAACTTTGCTGAGTTGCATACATTTTCCCAGTTGAATGACAGTAAGCAGAGCACAGTGAATAACACTCTTCCATTTCATTGTCAATGTCTGTTTGTGTCAGAATGATTTGAAAATGAAACAGAATTTCAAAATATGAATATTTCCACTTCCATTGAGAGAGAGCAAACGTAAAACTTTTATAATTAAAGTCTATATTCTGAAAATATGCTTTATTAAAAAAAAAAACAAACAAAATCAAAAAACATAACAAACCAAAACCAAAACAAAAAAAACCCCTAACCCTAAAAAGGAAAATATTTCCCTATCATTGTTTTTAATTAGGACTTCTGGTTTTGTAATTGAACAAACAAAATAGACTATAATTGTGTCTAGGTAGAAGCTAAAATGCTATATCAGGAAATGGCCACTCAGCCTGCCTAATTCTCATGCTCTTTCCCAGAACACTGATTACTGGACAGTACTTGAAACAGCTTTCTGAGTTATATACCCTTTTCATTTGACCAGCTTAGCAATTATTGATTCCTATTTATTTTCTGTTAATATGAGGTTTTTTGCACAGACTTAGAATGCAATGCAGCCTTCAGACTATTTGCTGAAGGAAATTATACTATTGCAAATGTATTTAGGATGACAATATAGGTGTTTTAAGATGGTGATACTTTGCACATATAGCTCTTGCTAACAGAGAGAAGGGAGAGAAGATAAGCCAATTTGTAAACCTCACCCTCATGCGTGTGAGCCATTACTCACATGAATGATCACAGAGTCTTCACTCTCACTGCATCAGAGAATTGCTTGTGAAAACTCATTATTTTGCAATCAGAAGACAGGGGCACAGGGTAAACTTATGCTATAAGCATACCCTTAGTGTGAGAGGCATCATATGACAATATATGGAAATCCTCATACAATCTTACCTCAGTACAGAATTATTTTCAGATGGCATTTAACCACAATGAAGAGTCTGTTTGACATACTTGAGGCATTAAGGATCATATTGTAATTCCAGCTGAGTATTTATGTGAATCTCTAAACATATGGCTTTGTGGTTGTGTTGGAAATTTTCGAGAAATGTGGAGGTGTGTATTTGAAGTTGGAAGCTGACCCATAGCACTGTGTAGTACAGAAAAAGGGTTCTCTGTGTTTTTCTGTAATGTACATGCAGATGAATAGTTTTTTCTCTTTGTACTGGCTAACTGATTAGAAAATGTGTCTCATAAAAATTTCTTCAGCCAAATATCTGTTAACCTCCTCTCCCTTCAAATCCTCCTTTAATGACATTCACAAAGATATTTGTGGAACAAAATGTAGCACATGTATTTTCATTTCGGCGGTTGGGGGTGGGAAATACAGTTCATTGCAACAAATATATTTTTTCTCCTCTAAATCTCAGGCAGTGTAATCTTAAATGGCTCCAAAACAGACAATTTGTGCTGGGGTGAAGGTCAAGAGAAGAATGCAAGTGAGGAGGGGAAATAAGGAGGGACAGGATATTTCTGGATGAGCTGAGGGAACAGTGCCTGCTAAATGTAAAAAATCTATGGGAAATCAAGTCCTGATTGTAGGATATCTGTGAAAGGATTAGTTCCCATCCTTCCTTTACTCCTGGCAGGAGAAACTCAAGAGCTTTGCTGCTAATGGCTTCTCCGGCATTTAGCTTAAGTGACTCTCCCTAGGCTCACTCCTCCTTCAAGCTGACAGCCTCTCAACCTGCTTAGTACCAGCCATGCTGCATTCATGAGGAGACACTCCTGGGGCCTTGTAACCTGCTATGTAAGCTCTGTTCCTATTCCTGCAGTTCTCAGGGCCTCACTGCTTCCTTCTCTGTTCCTACATTTCCCTCCAAGCAATGCAGCAGAAAGAGCTTTTGACTAATTTCATTAAAGCTATTGAAATAACATAGAGAAATTCAAATAAAAGTAGGCAAATCACAGTGAAAATGGTTCTCTTGCCTTAAAGACAGTGTGCTATTTTTATTAATAGACATAGCATATTTTGTCTAGAAACAGTGATGATATTCAAATAGAAAAAGGATAGGCTTACCTAGATGCAAAGAAAAGAACATACATTTATTAATAAGCAATCGTTGGGTACTTCAAACTAGTGCTGTCTCAGAGGATGTCAACTTACAGTCACACAACAGCTACTTTAGTCTCTGTCCTGGAAACAGCTTGGTACCCCTCATATTGCATTATAATGCCAGAACTTCTTTTTCCAGTATGCTAAAAAAGGATTTTTTAACTTCATGAATCATTCACGTTACAGAGCAATTATTAATGTAAGTCAGTCCATAATCTTCTGTGCTTACTCTAAGTCAGAAAGGTATATTTAATTTTTCCTGTGACCTCTTCAGTTCTGTCCTTGCAGAGTTCAGTCTTAAAGCATGTCCTTAAAGCACATTTGGATCTTCTTTCTGTTTCTTGGCCTTTAGCGTTCAAACAGTTTTCCCCTGAGCTTTCCCCTGTTAGGGTGCCCTAGGAATGCCCTGCATTTTTGTTGTAGGCTCACTTAACATTCTGATTATAGCTGTTGTCTATAAAATATTTTTTGCCAAATTGATCTGGACTGCTTCCAAACCAGTTCCTGTCATTTTCATGCACTGATGTTGCTGTCTGAAAAGCCTCTAATGGCATCTTGCAACTCATACTCCTTCTTTCTCCTTGTCCTCCCTGCTGGTTTTCAACATTCTTGCTCAGTCTTTTCTTAAAAATATGGAAAGGACATCCAGTTTAACTCATTTTTCTTTTGGTTGAATGTCTATAAACATTTCTTTATTATTTGTTTCTGTGGACTACTTTCTTCATTATGAATTACAATTCTCCAAACATCCTACACATTGCCATGTTTCTTTGGTTTTTTGGAGAGTGGCGGGCAGGGTATTCTCAAGTAATGATAATGTTAAGAAAAGACTTCCCATTTTTATCCCAAATATTTGTAGTCCACATTTTCGGCTTCTTGTGTCTCATCTGCTGTTCAAGATTGCATGGATTTAACAGCATGGATTTAATTTCTAAATCTGTGTTCTTCTGCTTTAGTGGTTTCCTGTTCTTCTTGACGTCAACACGATCACTCTGCAGCTGGTACCTACAACAGCAGGACTGTTAGGTCGCCTGTCTCTCTCTTAACCATGATCCATACTTGTAAGTTTTGCCAGCCAAACTACCACAATTAAAACATGTGGGGAAAAAAATTCACACTTCATGAAACTGTACAGTTTTTGTATTCATAAGATGAGCAATAGTACTACTGTTATATATTTACTAGGAAATTTGGTACTGACCTGCATTTTGTGTTAATATTTCCAAGACTTATATTTTGTTTCATGTTCCTCCAGTACAAAAGTTCTTGTTTAGCCTATCATCTCTCATGCAGAGCTCTCTTATTGGTTCCTGCAAAATTATAATTTTCCATTGTGGTTCTGTTTTCAATGTTATTCTTCAGATTTTGCTTGTGTTGAACCAAATTCAATAATGTCATAGAAAGTTTTTATTTAGTGAACCAGTGTACTGAAAACTGTGACTGATAAAAAAGTCAACTCAACTCAAAGCAGTAACCCAACACAGCATTGTTGTTGCTCCATCCTCCCATGCTCTATGTGGTCTCTGTCTTGTTTCCTTGGCAACCACCATGTATAAAATTAGTCAAAGAAAAGAATACAAACTCAACAACACACACAAGAAAAGGACATGACAAGAGAGAAGAACCTCAAAGAAAAGATTAATGAGACAAATGCTGTGGAGGAGGTCAAGCTGTTTTTACAGGCTCATCAACCAACTTCAAGTTCAAAGGTTGCTGCTTCTGTAACCATCCTCACAGGGTATTGGTCACCAAACAGATACTCCAGAAAGATCACTTTAGTGTAAATAGCAGTGGGAAGTCTGAGGATGAACAGTCCCTCTGCTCAGTAAGTGGAACATTCTTCTTCCTGAGAAATTTGCTCAAAGAATTAAGTAGTCTTAAAAGATGCAAGAAAATGTACTTCATAATCTGATTTTGGGGATTTTTTTTCATTTCTACAATTGAACTAACACTAAAATAAAAATTCAACTTGATAGTAATTATTGCGAACCAGATTTACTACCTATTCAAAAAAAGTTTGCATAAAGCTGCACTGTTATGTTTTTATTTGTTAATTTCTTTGATGAGAAGTAATACAAAACATTCCTTCTATGAAAAAAACCACACAGCCCCACCACTGCTGCTACTTCTTTTGGTTTTTGGGAATAGAATGCATATGTCACATAAGAAGCATCCAGTGAAAAACTTCCAGTGGAAAGATTCCCATCTATTTCATTATGTCCAAAATAAAGTCAGGTTTTGAGAAACTTTCTTGAGATGGAGAACTATCTAAATTCAGGTAATACTTCTACAACTGTAAATTCTATTTACAGAGTAGAACTCTGATGTATGAACTAGGTATTTATATTACTTTATAAGTTTACTTTTGAGATGAGGTAATCTAATGTCAAATGCTTCTCCACAGGACACAAGGGCTATGACTACGTCAATAAATTAACAGACCCAGGCACTTCAGGGCTATCCTGGGAACATCAGTTCTGCTTAAAAACATGCCATGCTCCTTGGATCACTTTCTGCTACATACCAACAAACGCTGGCAATGCTTGACCACTGTCCAGGAAACAGTATTGTCCATGGATCTTTCCAAACAGGTCGTAGAGACTGCCTGATAAGACAGCTTGGCTGTGGGGATGTGCTCTGTTCCATGGCACTCCTGCTTAGAGACAGGAAATAGACCTTGGACATTTTATTAACTAACATATTTGCAACTGAATTTCCAACTTTGATATTTTAGTTTTTGCTCTTATGTGACTCTTCATGGAAAAAAACACTTGTTTAATCCTCCTTTTGGTTCCCTAAGGCTCATAAGTAATACTGGCACATCAAGATCTCCTGATTACAATCACAGGAAAAAAAAAGTAATAGGTAGACTCATTTTAACATGACTTATGAAATTAGAAAATTTTTTGCTTTATAGCACCAAAGAAATTTTTTTGTACTCTTCTTGCTTTCACTTTAAAATTGTATTTCAAAATGCTGCTTAAAATTGTCTCCTCTTCAATGCTATTTTATTTATTTTAATGGATGAGACATGACAGCATTGTCTTTTGGTTTGAAATGGGAAGGAGGAGTATTTGATAAATAGCAGTGAAGGCAGGAGATCAGCTTCTGGTTTCCAGTATCCATTTTTGTGTTTTTGCAGTTTTAGTTGTCAGCATTTCCATGACTAAAGAAAAGCATTTTGTAATAGTGAAAAAAATTAGAGACAATGCTTCCACTGTAATTTACTTGTTGCAAATTTTAGAGCTTCATCTGCTGGTGGTATCTGGGAGAAGAATCTTTCTCCCAAATAAATGGCAAAATGCTTTCCTTCTGGAGTGAGATCATCTCCTTAAGATCTACACAGCCACTGGGAATTCAAGAGTCATAGATGTAGCATTAAGGTGATGTAAAAGTTCCCTAATTAGAGAAACAAAAGTCAGATGAATGTACCCAACAGTCTTCTCTTTGCTCTCCTCTGGAGAAGACATATAAAAGTAAATTCCTAATCTCTACTAACTCACATGAATCCATCCATGAAAAAAATGTAAACCCGTGCTAAGCCTCGTTGGATGACTGAGACACCAGACTACAGAAGGAAGAAGAATTTCATATTAATCAGTGCAAAGAATTGCATGAAAAACAATGTGGTATGCACAAACATCTTTTACTGAAAAGCTTCATTAAACTTGCTATATACAAAAGCTGATGTATCCTATACTCATCCTTTAAATAAACATAAGTAATTGCATTCTAATTTTGTGACTGTCTGAATTTCACGCTATTAACTATTTTATGCCACAAAATAATATAGGTGGAACATAAAAATTTCTTCAACTGGAATCTTGAGAGTCCAGGTATGTTTTTAGCTGGCCTTTTCAATGGAAGGACACTTCAGGAACCTGTTCCATTGTGCATACCTTTTTGTGTCTTTCCAGCAAATTTTTAATGAAAAGTTTAGCTGTCAGTTGACAATCATAATATCAGTTGAAATGTCAACTGAATTTGAGATGGGACTAGAATCTGAGAAACATTACATTTACAGCTAAAAGTAAAAAGCAGAAAGAAGAAAAAATTTGTTTGGGATGGAGCAAAATGTGGAAAAATTCAAGTTTTGAGGAAAAAAAGATAAAAAAAAGCCTGATTTTGTTGACTGCTGAAGCACCAGAAAACTACCAGAATTCTGCTACTTTCCAACTTGAAGTATCTGAAGTTAAAACCTACATAATCACACATGTAGAAGTATAATATCCTTGCACCTTGTTCTCACTCCCTCTTTTGTAGTGTGTATAGTGTGTTAAAAATTGTTAACTTACTTACCTTTATAATTTGTATTGAGGCCTATTTCAAGGCTCAAAACTTAACTTTAGATTTGATAAACTGAATTGTATTTTTTACACAGTAGTTCTTTTATTTCTGAACTTATTAGTTTTTCTATTCCAAATAATTTTTTAAATATTTTTGATGGAAAGGTGTACAGGACACTCTAAAAATATGCATTTTGTTGGGTTTGTTTTGTTAATTTTCAGATAACAGCAAGCCATTACTTTTTCATTTCTGAAATGAAAATTTAATCTTAATAGGTGATTAATATTGCAGCAGAAAAAGAATTGCATAGGAACAGCCACACATCTGGTAGCAATAGAAAAATAGAGGGCACATCTAACTCCAGGCGTAAGGAGGTTTCTATGCTCAATAGAAGTGGCAGCCTTAAGAAACTCTATTTAATTTCCTCCCCAAGACTTAAATGATTAAGCCTATGTCAATCTGGCATATGTTTGCCCTACTTTTTTTTTTAAATGGCCACTAATGGAGACTTAATAATATCACCAGACAGTCTATTTTTCATATTAACAGCCTGAGAATTTTTTACTTTACTTATTACTTGATTATTTTTCTGCTGCATGACTTTTGGTCCTTTGGGCTGTGAAGGCAGAAGATGTATTTTTCTGTTCTGATTGTAGTGTCCTGTCTCTGCATGTATATACATAAGTATTCTCATATATAAATAAAGTGTATATAAATATGCATATATGCTTCCCTCCTCCCTTTTTCATTTGCCTCATAAGTCTTTGTCTTGGCTTAAGATAAGCCAGGACATTCAATATTTCCTTTCAAAGTAGTTCTGATTTTTAGATTTATGATTGTTTTTGTTTGTCTCCCCTGTCCAGAATTTTGCTTGACATAAATACCCAATACTCTACTCAGCATTCCTTCTGGAGCTTTGCCAACTCCAAACAAGAGTGTTTTGTACTTTTACTTGCTCATCACACTCTCAAATGAGATCTTAATTTTTTGCCACAGACTAATACTTTTGGCACATGTTCTGGTCAGGATCCCCTATAGCCTTCAATTATTTTCTATTATCTACTCTATTTCTATTATTAACTATTATTAACTGTTCTGTTACTAACAATTTTATTTTAGTCTTTATTTCCACAGCTGGTTACCAATGCTCTATTTGTTGTCTTGTGCACCTGTTCATACAGTTCCTCCCTAACGCTCCTTATTTTTTCCTCTACTTGTCATGAACATTTTGAAATCGAATCTTTCCCTCCAAAGCACTATCATGTTAACATCACCTGAAAATATGATCAAATATTAAGGAAACCATTGATAGGCATTAGGCAGAAGACAAAACCTGCACAGCCTCACTCAATATATTTTTCTATTTCAAAGTGAATTTATGGCTGCTTTTCAAGCAGAATAACATGGATCTTTTGGTACAATTTTTAATTTAATTCCATACAGTGCATATGTCTCTATTTTGCTAATGAGAAGGTAACATGGAGAGCACCACATATAAATGTCTACTGCTTCTCTCTTGCTATAAAGGAGCTCCTGGCAGTTTTTCACTTTCTTCTACTGCCCTGTGCCAGTGGTCTCACCCACATGCAGATATCTCACTTTTCTCAGTAGACTGTAGTCTCTCTTCTTTGTATCCTGGGATATGATCCTTCCTCCCAGCTACTCATACTAACTCTCCCAACTGCCAGCTCATTGTTGATGTTTTCTCAACCCATTGAGAGCTGTGTCTTGACCATTGCTGGGGTATGGGCGGGCCTGTGGCAGGAGTCACGTGATGCCATGGAACAACAGGGAATTTTATGTGGCAAGGCTGAAAATTAATTCCTGATCCTTCATCCTTCAGTTTAGGAAAAGATAAAAGATCCTGAAAATCTTGAAAACGTGTGTTTTCACCGACTAGATAAGAAGTTAATGTAGCTAGGGTGGCATTTTTAAATAGTAGTGGATGCAGAAATATTTGCCTGGCTGTTCATGTACCCTGAAGTAATTAATGAGATGTGAACTTCCCTGTTTCTATTTAGCTGATTAGAATATTTAGCTTTGAAGCCCAGAGATGGCATGTTGCTCTTGGCATTTACCATTTAGACACTGTTCGTGGAATGAGGGCCAAAAATGGGATTTAAACCTCTTTGGGTTGGAAACTAGGGACTTGAAGTGTGAAAAAGAGCAAAGGAAATTGTAAAAAAAGGTTGGAGACAAAAAAGCAAATATTTAAAGCAGCAGTGGGCAGAGGAGGTTCGATTTATTTTTCTTTTTTCAGAGAGTAGCAAATGTGAGAAGAAAACATTTGGACAATTAAATAAAAGTCTGTCTGGGATCACTACACCAGCTCTCTGCTGACGTCAGTGGGTGTTGTGGCCCCTGCACTGCAGACACTATATAGCCCTGAATTTATACCTCCTGCTACAAATAATCATATCTTGATACTGCCTAAGCCAGTGAGTGCGTAAAACTTGTAAACCAGTCATGTAACAGAACCAGGGAGACTGACTTTTAAGTTAAGATGATCAAAAACAAATGGCCATTCTCCTCACCTGCAGCTTTTAAGCCTGTAAGGTCAACCTGGGTCGTGCTCTCAGGCTGTGCTCTGAGTGTTTTTTGATTGAAGCTGAAATTCCCGCATGGACACCTGACTCCAGAAGGGGGAGCTTCAGCAGGCACAATTACAGTAAAGTCAATTTGCAATGAAATATTTAAATAGTTGGTTTCTTACAAATAGATTTGAGGGTTTTGTTCAGGGCAACGGCAGAATTTAATCTGATCAGAACATGGGTAAATGCTTTAAGTGTTTTCTGCCACCAAGCTCTATTAATAACAATTCTTATTTTTTTTCTTTAAATAAAAACAATGGCAAATAAATAAAAAAACCTAAATTTTATTGAAAACAAATACCTTTAAAAGTAGTTGCAGGTTTATGTAAATTATATCTAAAGCTGTAATTTCTCACATTCTAATAGCTTTCAGTGAGTGTCAGAAAATAAACAAACTGGCTGCTTTCCATTCACACCAGGTAAGGAAAAAATACATGCTTTTTCCTTTATTGATAGCTTAAATAATAAATAGGGACTAGAAGTTGAGATAGCTGCTAGGTCATTTTATTTTGGGTTTCTTGGAAAGTCAGTGTAAATGCATAGTTTTTAGGAATAGACTAGCAATACACCTGCAGGGGTATTTATGTGTTTTTATGTGCAGAAGTGTGCTAAATCTGAAAGAAAAGAGTCTGAAGACAGGAGAGAGAAAAGTTACACTTATAATTAAGCCCTTGGTGCAATCCTGTAACAGGTTTCTGAGGGCAGAGTGCTGATTAGGAATACAGGAGTCAAGAAAACAAATAGCAAATCACTTGTGCCAGGGCCAAAACATTTTGAGTTTCTACAGGTTTGCCTTAGGGTATGGATTGTCCAATAGCTTTCAGAGCAACAAGACAACTCAAATGTAAAGAACTCTGTTCTTAGATATTTTGCACAGATCCTCTAACTTCCTTGAGAAGAGAGAAAGAGCTTGAAAAGCTGTCAATGAGCACCTGCAGACCTATTTTCCTCTGAAGCCATGACAACGATGTAGTATGTTCTGGATGTTCTGGATCTCAGTTTGGGTGGTTTAAATATTTATTACCTCAGTTAAAAGAATTCTGAAAATTTTATCCGAGAAAGCCTTAAAAAACAGAAAGTCCAGATATTTAGCTGAAGTTTCATCTGTCCTGGCCACTAGTTCATAACAGTTTAATAGGTAGTACTTCAGTTATCAAATATAGTTGAGAATTTTTTAGGGCTGACCAGACAGGCTGCAGCTTTCTTTTTCATGCCAAGTAAATAAAGCAAGAAAGAATATAAAAAATATTGAAAGAGAATATTTATAAGAAGGTTTTAGTATCATACATACAGTGATCTCTTTCAAGGTTTTC
Organism: Irena cyanogastra; assembly: GCA_013397155.1. Classification (NCBI taxonomy): domain Eukaryota; kingdom Metazoa; phylum Chordata; class Aves; order Passeriformes; family Irenidae; genus Irena; species Irena cyanogastra. Next base: position 295,920 of record VWZV01007813.1, read on the forward strand.
AATCTTTTAAACTTGTGAAGGACTGTAACACCCAGAAAGTATTCATTTACAAACTCAGGCACTGATACAATTTCCCCTATACACAGTGGTTTAATTTATAACTCTTTTGATTCCATTTTTATAGGTATCGAAAATTGGCAATGAGTAAAAGAGTGTCACTTTCCAAGGTATTGCTTCAAATCATACCAGTTCATTTTGGGTTATACTATGAAAATTAGAAAATTATAACTATTTACATTAGAATTTGATAAAGAAATCACAGCTTGAGGGACTAAAAAACTCCTTTATAAACTAGATGGGGTACAGTTATAACTCTGGAAAAGATAATTCTTGTCAGAGGGAAATATGAAATTGTTTTGGTTTTAGATCTCTTTCTATCCTCATTGTACCTATGCATTATGTATCAAAATAAAGGCCATCAAAGTTGGTGTCATTTTTTTCTGTTGGTTTGAATTGACTTTAGAACACATTTTTCTTTCCACTTCCAATGCATAACTACATCTGTATTTTATTTGCTGTTATAAAACATATCCTTAACTTTCTGCTTCAGCTTCCAGATTTTTCAGTTTTTGTATGATCAGTTTAAGCCTCTGGGAAATAAACTTTTTTTCCTTAGTTATTTTTTCATGGACTACTCTGATGTATTCATTGTCCCTTAGGGTTCCCAGTTTGCATGTTTTATATTCACCTGCATATTAAGAGGCCATTAATATTATCTATTTGCTCCAAGTGAAATGAGTAGCTCATGTTTGGCTTTCAGTAAATGATCAATTCATAGGCATCAGAGACCAGTGAAGTTGTGACTTTCCCTTCCACTTCGTTCTGTTAGTGCAACATAGACACTGTAAAAATGTGCCTACCTTCATGCCTCTTACTGTAATCTCATAAAGTATCTAAATAAGCACTTTCTAGCTTTCAGGAAAAAATTTATTCTGGGAATGGAAGATCGGGAATTAAGTGAGTAATTCAAAGATCAGCCTAAGAATCAAGACCCAGACATGCATCACAATTGCAGAGTTATTCAGATTTTCTGTAGTATAGCCCTAAGTTTCACGCACTATCAATGCCAACGCTTAAAAGAATGTAACAAGATAAGAATTTTCTCAATCATCCCCCATTAAAGATACAATTTTTGACAGAGTTGTGCCCCTTTATAGATGTTTGATAATTTTAAAATCCAAGTTATGCATTTTACTTCTTTGCAGAAGTTCATGGAAGTATATCTATATAAGTGGAAAAAAATCACACTGATTTAAGCACCTAAACTCCATCATTTTAGTGTGATTCAGAACCCAAACTTATACACAACTGTGTTCTTTTCATAGTATTTGTGTTATTGCAAAACATCACATTTATTGTCAATGTGAAAAAAATCTGCCGATTTTTTTAGGACTTTTTAACTGATTAATTTGGAAAATCATCTATGAAAATTATCAAAAATATAAAAACCAAGTTTTGATGGCACTTTTTTCCCGTCACTGATGCATTGCACCAACCGTTTCAAGACGTCAAATTGAAAATGAAGTCGAAAAGAAAGGATGGTATTTGGAAGAGAGAGGGCAGAAGTATTTATCAGGCTTAGAATATAAATTTGATTGCCTGTTATGGCAAAGACTACAAAATTATTCTGCAATACATGCATCAGAAGCATGTGACAAATATACTTTCATCGATCTTAAAATCATACCAAAAATCAGTAATCATCAAGTATTCTTCCAAACCCATTTTCTAAAATCAAAAAGCTGATATTTTAAGCACAACTCACACAGTCACAGTGTGCAGGCTGACACACACTGCCTCTCTCTCCTCCTTCTGACTTGAAGAATTATTTGGCTTTCAAATTACTTTTTGCCAACTTTATTTTTTCACAGTGGTGAAGTTAAATTAGGTGCTTCAGAAACATGTATGAAATACACCTGTTCCCAGAAAATATATTTCTGGAAACCTAACAAAAATTGCAAACTTTGTTTGCCTTTCTTACTTTGTCCACACTCTGGCCTGTCAAACATTCACAGTTTCTGGTGACAAGACTCTTCTCAGCACCCAAAAAACTTAAAATGCAGGATCATTGTACTCTGTCAGTTCATGTGAGATCAGAAATCTAGGAATAATCCTGTGTTGGGTTTGTTTGCCTGATTTGATATGACATTGCCACAGGGAAATAAGATTTTAAACACAGGCAATTATTCCCACCTATACTATTAGGAATAATAACCTTTGACCTGTGTTAAGGGATAGCCTTTTCCCAAAGGGTGTGTAGACTGAGCATACACCCCAAATCTTGAATATGCTGACAGTTTTGTCCCAGGAAAAGGATTGATCCCTCTCCCAGATACAAGGGGACTCGATGAAACAGTGAAAAAAGGAGGACCGGGTGGTTTAAGGTTTTTTGATGATGACCAACTGGCAAGGAATGAATGTCTGCATGGGAATTCCTGCTCCCCATAATTAATCTGAAATATCTATCTTAAAATCACCTTAATATCCTGAAAAATATAGTATCCTGTATCATGAGTGTTTAGCCAAGAAATCTGTAAAAAAACCTTAGAAAAATCTATTGAAAGCATGCAGAGCTCTGAATTATTACAAATTTTCTAATGAACAGCTCCCAGTACTGCTTTAGTCTTTTCTATCAAGTCTACTCAGGATAATTCACGCAATTCTCATTCAAAACTTTTTAGACAACCTCTTTTGCATAAAATAGGCTGAAATAAAAGCAACAGAAATTTTTCAGTGTATGACATAATTTTCCCTTCCAACATATCCTACATCTCAAAATCCTGCACCAATTGCCTTAAATTGAACAATGTTTCTGCTGCCTGAAAACTGTTCATAAAACCTTTGAAATGGAAATTAAGTTTTCTGGAAGGACAGTTTAGGTTAAAAGGCACAAAACTGGATGATAAATAACAGAAAGCAGAAAGTTGGATAAAGGTGGAACACCAGCAGTCTTAGACTACTTGAAGACAGTAGAAAGTGAGCATAAAAGGCATGAAAATGTCAGCCTTTTACAGCCACTTTACATTTTCTGAAAATGTCAGCCTTTTACAGCCTCTTTACATTTTCTTTGCACTGTTGCAAAATAACTGATTTATTATAGGACAACAGTAAGCTGAACTTATAAAAAAATATGGAAACCAACTCTGACAATTGGTGGAACCTAATTCACTTTTCCTAATTCTGTTTTTTTTTGTATTTGCTGAAACAGTTAAAAATCCTTTAGAGAATGACTTAACTTTCAGGGGTTTAGGAACATTTAGACAACATATGCTTCAATACTTCTGGAGCAGAACATTTTTGATCTTTTTATTGAGAAATAAAATGTTAAGCTTACTTGATGTAAAAAAGACCTACATTGTAACTAAAGGCTGATTTTATGAAAATGAAACTTTCAATAAATCTGAAATGAATTCAAATACTATGATAAAAACATGTTATGCAGATTCATAGCTGATCAAGAGACAGCAATTTTCTTATAATTTTATTTTCACTAGAGAATTCAGACTGATCAGACACTTTATATGTCAACAAACATGCAGACGTGCACAGAGTTTGATTTACGATTTCTTTGATTTATACTTCCTAATTTTGTCAAAGACAGTTTATGGACCATGACTGATATGGAGCATGACTGCAATTGCACTCCCAAAAAAATTACTGTGATGATGTTTAATGTGAAAGAAGAAGAGAAGAGAAGAGAAGAGAAGAGAAGAGAAGAGAAGAGAGGAGAGGAGAGGAGAGGAGAGGAGGGAANGCTGAATGACAGGAAACAGTCTTGAACACCCTTGCTTTGTTATTGCTGAGCTCCACTGGAAGCACAACAGTCACAGCAATGTTACTCAACTCCACAAGAGCCAGGGGTATCAATTTACTGTTTCCACAGCTGCAGAGTATTAAGTGCTGACTGCACCCAGTTCTGTGGTCATCACACTGTGTTTAGCCATACACCAAGTCAAGTGTCAAATCTACCATTGACAAAGGGCTTGCTCTTCCTCTAGGTTGTTGGATGCTGATGAGTACACATCCTCTTGCTCTGCTATCTGCCCATCAACCATAAGTTACTTTTATTGACCATCACTAGCCCCTCTTAGGTTTCTTTCTCTCATTCACACCTAAACACAGTCACACACGCACAAAGGGTAATTTCCTGTTGGGAGACTTTGCTAAGCTTTCCTTTTCTTGTTTTTTTCCTAAAGGCTCTATCCTCTGAAACCTTCCAAATTTTGATCAGCAGTGAGGACAAAGGAAAATGCTTAGGTAGAAATGCTGAGCTCTAAATAGAGCATTAATGAATAATGGAGGAAGGGATTGATATACATTCTCAACCATTCTGTCTGACTGAGAAATTGCTGAAAAGTTATTCTGAGTTTTAGGTTTCTTCTTCCTTCATTACAAATTGCTGGAAGGGCCAAAAGCTATCCTTTCAGTTATTAGCAACAATTAAGGTTGTTCATTTGATACCCAATTACTTTGGTACTCAGGAAACACTATTCATTGTGGGCAGTTGAGTGTGAAAACCTGACAAAAATAAAAAGAAAAGTTGAGATTGCAATTTTTCAGGCTTTGTAACACCACGTGAATATATCTTCAGCACTAGGATTGGGGCTCAATATCCACAGTTTGCTTTCTTCTGTGTTCCTTAATGTATTAATAAGGAAGCATAAAGTCAGCATACAGTACGTAGCTCACTTTTTTTAGTTAATGGTTTACCTTGCATGATTTCATCAATTCCCATGATCCTTCCCTTTAGGAATTTCTGGGAAATAGCATGGAGGATATTGGGGCACTTTTGTGGCTTGCTGTTAGCATGCCACCAGACCAGTGGAACTACAGAGTAAATTGACTGTACTGAAATCACTACACAAGATGGAAATTTCAGTTTCTCTTTAAAAACCTGAGTCCACAGACAAGTAACATTTGTTTTCCACTTAATTTTTTAATTAATTATCAACCATGTGTTTTAATCTATGAAAACAGAAAGGCAGTCTTTAGAACAGAAACACAGCCAGAGTTACCCACAAAGGGAATTCCTGTCAATTTTTTTATTTAGGAGTTCTCATTCATGTTTTATGGTCCTGACAGAAGATATTTGTCTAAATGAAGAAATATATTCCAGCATGAGAAAAGAACTGAAATGAGGGGCATCTGTATTTGCCAGTTTGGTGCATGTACATAAAGTTTCTAAGATTTTTTGGGGAGTACTCATATCACAAAATATTAATGCATATTGAAGCTGCTGCAACTGTCAGTATTGTGACACCTGCATCACAGGTGAAGGATGGTAAAGGAGTGGTTAATCATAGCCATCATCCAACTGTGTGAGCAATATTTGCAGTAGGAAAAATGACCATTTTGAACAAATTTGCTGGCAGAAAAGAAATTTTCTTCGGGTAAGATGAGCATAGAAGAATGTAGCTAAGTGAAATAATGGCAAGTTCTGACAGAAGTGAAGATGATAGAACCATACTGTGCTTTCAGAAGAGCAGTCTGACTTGACTGCAAGATAAGCCAAATAAAACATATTTGTCTGGTAAAGCTGCATAGCAGTGTCAATGACATGTTGTGAAGATGAGTCAACATACATAAAAATTGAAATAATAAGTTACTACTACCTGACTCTCTACACTAAACAAAGCAATCTCAAATTTAAGGAGTTGGTGAAAAATTGATATGAAAATTAATATTTTACCTATGCATTATTTTTTGATTTAGGTAAAATCACATTGGTTAAGACTTTAGTATGGTGTAAGTTTATGAGGAATTTTGTTTGTCATATGGCCTTGGGTATTCAGATGAAATACTCATAAGAGTCCAGTTCTGGGAAAGTTTTCCTTAGTTAATTTGGAGGCCTGGGTAAAGAAGAAAATGCTGTACTGGGCAGCGGTGTTTCAGATGATAAGGTTACAGCTCCTTTTCTACACAAGCCTCATAAACTGTCCACAGAATGGGTGTTGTGGCCACAGAATGGCCACAGATATTATCCTGAAATAATGTGTCCTGAAAAGTATGTCTTACTTACAGTTCACTAGAAAGGCATAGAAATTGCATAGAAAGGAATAGAAATTGGGGAAAGAGACAAGTAAAATTTTAATGGCTCTTGAGGGGGCTGGGGTGATAAGGTATGGTATCAGACACAGAGATTTAAATGGCATGGAAGGTTTAGAAAAACTCCCTGTTGAAGTCACAGAATGGTTTCCAGGGGCTTTTTGGCAATACTTTCCTCTGGATCTCTGGATACTGCATAACAGGCTCACTAGGCTGATATTCTATGGATCAAAGGTTCCAGTATTCCCAGTTTCATCAATCAGAACTTCATAATCTGGATGGCTAGTCAGGCAAGGCAACGAGCTTTTTCTTAAGCAGAATTTAAGAAATAAATCCTCACAATGCCGTTTGAATAACCTGAAATGATGTCTGGTGTTCCTGGATGAGGAAGAACTCATGGGGAGGCCTTTGCAATTTTACAGAAGTCTTTGTTAAGTGAGTTCGATTCACCTGCCTGTGGGATTAGATTTCCACTCATTTGAAACCCATTGAAGGGCCAGGATCAATTCTCAACAGTGTTGACTCAGATTTCCCTAGGAAAAGGGAAGAAAGAACCATTTGAATCAATAGCTATGTCTGCATACTTGTTAATGGAAGAGATGTTTATTACTCTGTGCCAGGAAGCCATCTCTGCCACTCCATTTTGATGACTTACAGAGGTAGACAGCCAGAATTGACCCCAGCAACCTTTTGGCCCACGTCACATATCACTTCTCCAGGCAGAGTTTGGGCACAGTACAGGAGTTAGGACAGCCCACTAGTTGTTCCTAGTAGGGAGTTTGGAAGCAACTGTAGTATTCTAGAAGACAGGGAAATTTAAAAGTTTGGACATGGGGTATTTCAAGTCAGCTAACATCAGTACTAAAAACTGTTCCTGGCCTTGTTAGACTTCTTACCCTGTTACATACTTTCTCAAAATTCACTTTTCACTTTTTTTTTTTTTTTAAACTAAAAAGACCCCCTAACAAAGTGCCATCAACCAGTGAAACAAAGCCTGATTGACTGTTGCAGGATTTTTCAAATTGGCATTGTTTAGCAACTTTTACTTCAGCTGTCTTTTCACAGGTCTCCCGTGAGGAAGAGAAAGTAAGCCTGGCCTTTGCCACACTTGTGAAATTGTTATTCTGTATAGAGGGATGATCAGAACAGAGCTGATCAAACCAGCACTTCTGGTTTCTCTCAGAATGTAACTGCAGTGATGCTTATTTTAAAATGGGCTTCTCATCCATTTCCTCTTATAAAATTCAGAGTATCTGAGCCCTGCAATGAAATGCATTTTACATCAGATAAACAGTATCTGGAACAGAGAAAGATCTCAGCACTTCCAGACCTAATTAACCTGTGGGTTTTCTCTTGTGGCATGATTCCAGTCTATTAAATCTTGCATTTCTTGCTGCAGAGTAGCACAAGTTCAATGGGAAACACAGAAAGTGTCTTTCTCTTCTGAACAGTGTATCTCAGCAGCTAGGGAAAGCTTCTGGGAGGTGGATGCAGTAGATTTGAATTCTCTCCATCTGAAGTAAGAACTGAATCCAGTTCATTCTCCAAACCCTTAAAGACAAAAGGGTTGTAACACAGCTATATCCTTTGGTGATCTATTAGAAAAATGTAGATTTTTAGAAATCTCTATCTTGCTAATATCCATGCAAATGGCTTTCACAAAGAAATCCCTAATTCCTTGTTTTCAGTGGATGAAGGCAGGAGAGATGGACTGTATTTTATATGCATATAGTGTGGAATTCCAGAGATTTAACAACTTAAATGTCAAACATGAACATATGGCAATTTTAGATGCTAACAGTTACAGGGATGTTTGGGAAGAAGGGGATGGGGGGAACAGGAGAACATTTGTGAGATAAGATTGAAGATCGATAACTCAAATCAACTTTTGCCAGTTATTAAACGCCTGTGAGCCTTTTATTTATGCTGGTAGATTCATGTCAGAGCACAGGCAGAGACACTGAAAAAATGATCATTCATATTCTTAAAATGATACTACAGTCTCTGGCACAATATCACTCTGTTCCAACTAGTGTGCTTGAAAATAATTCTCAGGCATGCATTGGAAATTAGCACAGAGTGGGAATCATTCCCAACAGGCAGTTTGAATGCTGTTAGCTTGTTTTTGATGGCAAGAGAGCTTAATAGTAAGAATCTGCCAGTTGGATTCAGTGTCAAAGAAAGCCCTAGGCTCTGTTTAGTTTGCTAGTGTAGATATAATGCTATTGGTTCTAACATCTAAATCTAACCTGACTCTTTTTTTATTTTGCAGAGAAGGTGGAGGCTGTTTTGGGATGCTGCCCCTTGTGATTTGGAATTGACCTGGCAAACACCTATTCATATAAATTATTGTAACTCAAACAGTTCCACTGATCTTAAAAAGCTGCCTCTAAAATCAGAACAAACATTTGTGAGTGAGGTTTTGCAGAATCAGCATGTGGTGGGACAGGTGCAAAATAGAAACTTAGAATCTGCTTCCTGTGCGGTAGTGCATTCTGCTTCCAGAGAAACTGAAATCATAAACAACCCAGCAATCTGTCTCACCTCTGAGTTGGCTGTCTATGCATAAGTTGATTCTGTGGCCTTTTCCCAAATCAGTAGCGGTAAGAACTTCATTTTATTTGTATCCCCTTGTACCAAGCATGTGGTGGAAAACTTGTCCTCTAAAAATTCTATCTTTGTAAGAATAAATGCATTATTTTTCATGGTGCAGTAGTGTACCATATGCTCAGTATGGTTTCTTCTTTTCATCCTTTCATCCTCAGTGAGGAAATTGAATGAAATCTCACATTGTTGTCTATTTCCCCATCAAGGAGTTTCTCCCTTGGAGAAAAAGAAACATTATGTACTATTTGCACTTGTCTTTAATATTAAAAACTAAGAAATAAACTGTTATTAATTATTTAGAAATTACTGGCTGTGATCATTATACTAAATGACAATTATGGTTATTGTTTACATCAAGAAGTACCAGTGAGGAAATAGAACAAATTCCCCATGTAGTTTGGGCTTCACAAATACAAAGGAAAAATATAGACTCTATATTTCATTTTGGAAAGAAAGAAGCAATAATGGCCAGTTTTGAGAGCGAAAGGACTAAGAAATAAAATCAATTTGATTTATTTTCATTGAATTGTCCCTCCCTTCTGCAACCATACCTAGGGACATCTATCACATCTCTCCATGCATCCCACACTTTCCTCACATTTCACTGCCTCTTTCCCTTACACAGCAGTATGACCCATTTTACACCTCTCTTCACCTTCTTTTGTCATTTCTAGTACAATCCTAAGAGAGAATGTGGCCATTGTCATAAATAAATTTTCTACAGCTAGCTCTCACAGAGTCCTGAGGATGTACCTGCCATCCGTCTCACCAGACTAAAGTGTAGGGGACTTAATTTCTTCGATTTGAGGAAATATTATTTCATAGAAGCCTTGGCTGGAAGGAGTCTCTGGTGGTCGTCAAGCCCAGAGTTTCTGCTTTAGGTGGGACTATACCACCACTGAGTCATGTGTTTTGGTTATTTTTTATATATTTGGTTTGTTTTGGTTATGTCCTTGGAAAAAAATCCAAGGACAGAATGTTCCCCCTTATGCCTTGCTGGGTAACTTGTGACAGTGATGAACAACCTTTCTGGAGAAGTCTTCCTCCTCTCTAATGGGAATGTTCCTAGCCATAGTTTATGGGCTTGTTATTTCATCTGCCGCTACCACAAAGACATTGGCTTGGCCATCTTAAAACCTGACTTTGAAGCTGCTGTAGGCTGTTCAGTTAGTTCTGATCTGTCTCCTCATCAGAATAACTAATCACAGATCTACAGACTCATAGAATCATTAAGGTTGGCAAAGACCTCTAAGATTGAGTCCAACCATTAACCCAGGACCACTGTGTTCACCACTAATTGTATTACAAAAGGCTACAACCACATGCCCTTAAATACTTTCAGGGATGGGGATTCCACCACTTCACGAGGCAGGCCTGTTCCAACGCCTGACAACCCTTTCAATGGAGAATATTTTCTTAATATCTAATCTAAGTCTCCCCTGGTGCAACTTGAGGCCATTTCCTCTCATCCTGTCACTTGATACCTGGGAGAAGAGACTAACCTTCAACTGGCTACAATATCTTCTCAGGTAATTGTAGAGAGTGGTAAGGTCTCTCCTGAGGCTCCTTTTCTCCAGGCCAAACAATCCCATCTCCTTCAGCTGCTCCTCGTATGACTTCTGCTCCAAATCCCTCACCAGCTTTGCTTCCCTTCTCTGGACATGATCCAGTACCACAGTGTCTGTCTTGCAAGGAGGGACCCAGAACTGAACACTGAAGGATTTTAGGTGTGCCCTCACCAGTGCCACGTACAGAAGGACAATCACTTCCCTGGTCCTGCCAACCACATTATTTTTGATACAAACCAGGTGCGTCTTGGCTATCTAGGCACACTGTTGGCTCATGTCCAACACCCCCAGATCTTTTTCCACCAGGTAGTGTTACTGACACTTTTCCCCCAGCTTGTATCACCATGTGGGGTTGTGGTGAACCAAGTACAGAATCCAGTCCTTCACCTTGTTGAACCTCATACAATTGGCTTTAACCCATCGAGCCTGTCTAGATCCCACTGTAAAGCTTTCCTACCCTCCAGCAGATCAACATTCCTGCCCAGATTGGTGTCATCTGCAAACTGCCTGAGGGTACACCCAATCAATCACCTGGTCCAGATCATCAATCAAGATATTAAACAGGACTACTACTGAGTTCTGAGAAACCTCAGTAGTGACTGGCCACCAACTGGATGCAGCTTCATACACCATCACTTTCTGGACTCAGTTGTCCTGACAGTGTTCCATCCAGTGATGAGTGCACCCATCCAAACCATCTGACGGTCCCTTAGAGGTGATGTGTGAACAGCTTAGCAGTCTCTGCTTGGCAGTCCCTGTATGTGGTCTGGGAGATCACAAACTGATGTTTGCAACCCTTCTATCTTCTCACTTAGTTATTTTTCTTCTCCTCCACTTTTTTTTTATTGCTCATGTTTGCAGTGGACCTCATGAGACTGTCTCATTTTGCCTCCTTTACAAGGAATTCCTAATACTGTTCCTTTCACTCCTATTAATAACAGCAGTTCAAATTTCTTGTTAATGATATCTGATGAGGTGATATCTCCTCTGATATCTACTCTGCTTGCAAGTTAATTTTCTCACTTCATAGGCAATAAAAGGACATGAGTTTTGGGACATCTGTTTTTCTTGTGTTGCTGATACCCTCTTGTGTGACCATCACTTGGCTCCACTGCTAGGATCTGTTGCAGTACTCTGTAGCTGGACTCTTTGTTGACTTTCAGTTGATGAGTGATATCTTGTTTGTTTGTTGTGGGGCTTGATGAATTCTCCTCTCAGGCTCTCTTGCCTCAGCAAAGTTGTTCCATGTGTCACTTCCATCTGTACCAACTCTTTGCCTTTCTTTCCCACTCTTCAACGTAATGCACGGCATAACTGTCTGACTGTTTTGCTCACAGAATCTCTGTAGCATATTGGGCTTTGTTAAGCTTGTGACTATGCAAAAAGGTATGCTGTTTTCATTACCCTGTGTGCTGGTTTTGCCTGAGAGAGACTTAATTTTTTCTGAGTAGCTGTTTCAGTGGTCTATTTTGGGATTTAGTATGAGAATAATGTTGATAACACATTGATGTTTTTGTTGCTGCTCAATAGTACTTACCCTAAGTCAAGGACTTTTCAGTTTCCCATGCTCTGCCAACAAAGAGGTGCACAAGAAGCTGGGAGAAAGCATAGCCAGGACAGCTTATCTGAACTGACCAAAAAGATATTCCATACCATATGACATCACACTCAGCAAAGAAGGATAGGGGAAAGAAGATGGAAGTAGGGAGACACTAAAAGTGGTAGTGTTCGTCTTTCCAAGTAACCATCAGACATGATGCAGCTCTGTTTTCCCAGGAATAGCTGAACACCTGCCTTCCCATTCACTCATGGGAAGTGGTGAATGAATTCCTTGTTCTGCTTTGCTTGTACATGCAGCTTTTGCTTTACCTGTTAAACTGTCTTTGTCTTAACCCAGGAGTTTTCTCAGTTTTGCTCTTCTGATCCTCTTCCCCATCTCAACAGGGAGGGAAAGACTGGAGGGAAATGAATGAACTGCAACAACACAGTTTATATCCGGGTTTAAACAATGACACCCTGGTTACTGCTCTCTGAATGAGGTGAAACTGGATCCAGCAGGGAGGGAAGTGATTCCCTCCTGGAGAAGATGTCTGTACTCAGCTTAGGGAGATTCTAGAGTGTATAGTAAAAAGATAAAAAAAAAGGAGGTTTTAAAAACATGACAAATAGAAAAAATTCTACATGAAAAAGGACCAACTGACTTCTAATATAACTGAAGATTATATCTTCAACAAATAAATTAACAAAACCCAGAATCATACGACAATTCTTTTTATATTCACAGACCATTAGATGGCTTTGTTGTATTCATTTGTGAAGATCATGCAGCCAGATGGACTCAAAATTTTTTTGATGGCTCCTCATCCTGACCAAATGTCTTATGGAACTATTCACCCAGCAAAACCACCAGAATCTATTTTCTCCAGTGAGGGAATGAAAATTGCTGGAGGAAATTCTTGGTAGAGGCTTGCTTCCTTACACCTTTGTTACATTCTTCAGTCAGTACTAACATTTTCTTTCTGAAATAAATCAGTTTCTCCAAATTAATTGATTTCCATATCTAAAATCACAGCTTCTATTTTCTTCAACTCATTCGTCACAACCTCCTTCTGCCTCTACTTTTTCTCTTCTCAGAGCACCTTGCCAATTTCTATTGAGAAAAAGGAAATAGAGTGTGAGTCTGTTCTCTTTCTTTTTTTTTTTTTCTTTTCACTCTCTCATGTTTCTCCAATGTTGAGGATGAGGAAGCTTCTCTTCTTCTCTCCTCCACAATGTGGTCTAAAATGTCTCATATAATCTCATAGCTCACGTTGTGACACTTGAGCATTTTGACCTCTGCTGGTTGTCTCACATTACAAACAAGTTCTATATTTTTCTATTCTTGTAAAGAGAAAAAAATATGTTCAAACACACACTTCCATTTGCACCAGTCTTCTTATCCATTTCCTTTGAGGGTTTTTTAGTGCAAAGCTAATTTAATTCTCATTTCAATCAGAAACCTGTTCATGTGTGGCTGCTGTGAGCTGTAGTGTATAAAAGCCCTATTACCTTTTTCACTTCCAATGGCAAATACCAGAATCAATCTCACTCCATGCTCTGACTCCCACCAACAGTCATCCATCTTCAACTTTGCCATGCTTGTTTTCTCAAAAGTGTCTTCTTTTTCTATGGTGGCTCTGTCCTCTTCTAAGCCTCAGTTGCCATGTCCTTTAGAGAATGCCTCTTTGTGCCTTATTCTCCTCTCTGTGTATGTTTCATGTATCTGCCAGTGGTCCTTTCTTCTTCATCATCTAAACATGGTTAATCTTATCCATACTAATTCAACCAGAATACACCAATCTGCCACTTCACAGCAGAGCAATTTCTTTCTGTCTAAGGCAAAATTCTGATGTGTTTCTCCAGTATAACCTGGTGATTATTTAGTCACATAATCTAGCTCAACTCATCTAAACAAATATTTTGAGGAAAATTGAAAGTGCTTTTGTTCTTCCTTCCTTAATGTCTATACCAGGGGAAGTGTCTGTGTGTGTCATTCAAAACACCTGACTCAGATATCCTCTCTAGGTCCTCAAGTATAGGTTATATTTAAAGAGTGTGTCTTCCTTCTGTACACTACCTTTAATACACAGCTTTTCCATTAATCTCTACTACTTCTAATATAATCCTTTTGGATGCTATTTGACTGATTTCAATCACCTATATGCAGTAGAGAAATTTGCATCTGTGCTCTATTTTTTGGATTTCTCCTTATACAGTGTAGAAAAATAGCTGTTATAGAGTGGAAATTCTGCTAAAATAGTCATCCAATCAATTTTTTTAACATTTTTTCCCAAAAGTTCCTGTGTCTTGGAGGACTAGCTCGTATGTAAATATTCATGCTGCAGAAGTCTAAAATTAGTTGAAACCAATCTTGTCTCCTTTTTCCTTTTACTCTTCAGCTTTGTAAATTTTTCCTTTAGCTCCTACCAAAGGCAAACTATCCCCACTTAGAGTCCATACGAAAATAGTGTTCCAGGTTCATTCCCCCAGGCTGTAACCTTGACTGTATCATTCATAATTATTCATCCATTCAGTAACTACACCTTTTGTCTGAAATCAAGTTTATGCCACTTATCTTTCTCACTGTTTTCCACCTCTCATTTACTGTTCAGGCTGACAGCCACATATGGCCACTGCTGCAACTTCATATTGTTTACTTCAAGACATTTTAGAACAAACATATGTATGGTTCCTCCCAGGCTGTACTGCATGTTTAAGGAAATATTCCCATATACATCTGTCATGCTGTAGAAATTAGATTTTTACAAAACCCCACCAAATATCTTCTTTGCTGTGACACTTACAAGAAATTGTCAAGTGCTTGGCTTCTGAATCACTGAGACCCCTGATCTAGATGTTCAATCACAATTCTGTTTCTTTTTCTCCTTAGTCTCACTTCCATGAAAATAATATTTTTGAGCAAGGACTGTTTATGACTTGTATTTACACAGTACTTACCATAAAGATATGCCAGACTATGAAAAAAATAGTCTAAATGTTAAAAAAATTAAATAATAATAAAAGCAATATGAGATATTTTTGTAACAAAACATTTGGTATTTAAATTATCTATAAGCCTCAAATGAACAGAATGTACCCTTTCTTTGTTACTTCAAAAATTCAGTATGAATATAATTTTTATAGTGCTTCAGAAGGAGAAAAAACTATTATTGTTCTGTAAGAATAGCCAGATATGATACTTAATTCTTGTAGGGTAAGAAGCATAAGCCTGCATTTTAGACTGAATTTTGCACCTGTCTCTATTGGGAATGGCAAGCTATTTACAGTAATTCAGGAGCACTCCTACCAGAGAGCTTGGCAGTGACAGAACTGGATTATGTGTTATATTGTAGGCCACAAAGACGCAAGAAAATTCACCCCATTAAATTTTTTTCCAGTCAGCTCTTGTGTTCCCGGTTTGTGTACCTGGACTTTCAAATATTTCCTTTCTTTATATAGACTTTAATATTTTAAATGTAGATAGAAGTATTCATTTGTATTTGCTCCATATTTACATAGGTTCTGAATTAAGTTAAAGCTGAATTTTAAGAAAAAATCAGATTAATAGTATTGTGCAATTTCAGGTTAACTAAGGAAGTTATACTGCTGTTTATATTTTAATGCGATTTATAAGGATCTATTTTTTCTTTAATCTGTGTCATTAATAAGTTCATGTCTGATAGATACTAATGAACAAAAAAAATGAACATAATGTTATTACTTATATAATCAATGGTCAGAAGGACCTTTAGCTTAACCTAGTATTTGCCTTTTCAGTTTATTTCTATAATCTCCAGACATATACAAAAACAAACTTTCCCATCAAGTTTGTACAACCTAGAATGCAAAAAAACTGTCACTTTATTTCATTAAGTTCAGATCCACCTCATAGAGTTGAAACATGAATTTTCAGTGAGTGCAGCAGAAAGAACATCACAAATTAGCCTAGCGAGCCAGTGCACATTTTGATATGTATTTATTTCCACAAATGTAAGTGCTGAGAAGCTGATTTCATTAAAATTATGGCATATTACATTTAGGATCTCTATTTGCATATTTTCTGCAAGCTGAAGTATTAGTTTTTGAAGTACCATTTTAGGCAATTTTTGCAGAGCGACAGATACAGATTTTCATTAGGATCACAGCAAGCTGTTGGCTAAGATTGAACTCTAGAGAACAAGCCCCACTAGAACTACATAAAAATATGTTAAATTACTATCAGGGTTGTGGAAGCATGAATTCCACAAGAAAAAGAAAATTAATATAGATATTCAAGGTTGTGACCCCCTGAGGCATAGTTCTTGGAGAAAATAAATAAACCCCAAAAACCTCAAATCTTCAAAGTTGAAAACCATTTAGTTTAAAAGGCAAACAAGATCAGGAGACATTTTTTCCTGCTTTGATTTGATTGCATGTTTATAGAAAAAAGTCTAAGCAGGATGAAAAAAATAGAAAACAATCACCTGAAATACTTGTGAGATTATGCTATGCTCTACTTTATAAACTCATGAACCCCTGCTTTTCACTCAATGATATGACTTTTTATGCTTTGATACATTCATATATTCTCATTAAGTCTCATAATCCAGGTGCATAGTTCTGTCTCAAGGGAGACCTCCACTCATGTTTTCTCTGCCCTCTGTTTTCAAATGGGGAAACAAGCATAATTGATAGCTGTGCTCAGTTTCCTTCGAAGCTCTTGAGTACAGAACCAAGTAGAAAAAAAAGAACAACAACAACAAAAAGTGTTTTGTATGTTTATGGGGGAAAGGATACTGCAGAAGGACAAAGGAACACAGAAAGGTGGAAGATGAAGGGAAAAATGGAAGAAAATCATGAGGGAACTGCAGCTGAAGATAAAATGCAATATGGTATCAGATTGCAAGAATAGAGGGACAGAAGTATGAGTGAGTTCCAAAAGTCACTTCCTCTAGAGATCTTGTGTCACAGATGCTGCTGCTACTACTGCTGAAGAATAGGATTTAGACATCCATCAAAGGCCTGCTGTTGTCCTGGTGGGAAAATAAATAGTTCAACATACTGCTCATCTAAACCAAAGTTACCCTGTAAAGACTTAGAAGGTTGGGAAACTTGGGACCCATGAAGGATTCTCTCCATTCTCTCACTCACTCAGTTCTCTGTGTCTCTCTTTTCTTCTCCCTCTCTCTCTCTTTGTATCTAAAAATGTTGAATATATAAAAAATTAAAAATAATATATACACACACCATATATAACATATGAATAGGTTTATGTAGGTTTAGGGGATGTGGGGGTGTGTGTGTGTATTTACACACCTGTGTATCTATTATATTTATGTGTAAAATGTACGTGCAAAATTCTTCCTAAGCCTGAAAGAAGTAAATCTAAATCTTATTTAAGAGCTGGCTGAATTCCAAAGTGACACTGCATGTAATAACTTCATGCATGTGTGCACACATAAACACATTGTATATTCACAGTTTTAATGCTGAAATGCAAAGTATAGGTCAATATTATAATTATTCACGGTGTCTATCAGAACATTTCCAGAAGGTTAAAAAAAAAAATCAGGTAACCCTGAAAGATTTGGAATTCCAGTTGGGTCCATAACCAGTGTAATTAACCAGTATAACTATTCAAAAGCTATTTTTAAGTGAGCTTGGATGTGAGTTTTCTCCTATTTTTTCTTTCTATTGGGAAACAGAAGGATTAGGCAGACTTTGGACAGAATTGTTAAAAAACACAACAGATATGAAGTTTTTTTTTCCAACTTTGTCTCAGAAATTCTGTAGCCTAGACACAAGACAATTATAAGGAAAATTGTCCTTGTATATTAATCTGTTGATCGTGGCACAAAAAAACATGAATCAAAGCCCAATACTCACTTTAGCATTACTGTTGTTGGATTGTCTTGGAACAAATTAAGACCATTAGGTTTAAGGCCAAAGTTTTATGCCCTGACTGACACTCTAAGAAAATCTGATTCTAAACTGGATGCAACTCATAAGGGAAATTCTTTCTTAGTGTTTAGTTGTGCAATTAAAGCGATGAATTTTCTTAACTTAGTTTCTGGATTTGTACAGCTGCTAAAAGAGTAGACATTCACCTCATTCTTCTTCTCTTCCCTTTTGTGATGCCATAAAAATTTTATGAGTTATTAATGAGGCTCTAGACTTTTGACCTTCAATACTTGGCTGAGGACAAATTTATCAAAGCAGAGCTATGATAGAGCCAACTGGAGTCTGCTGAAGTGTAAGAGTCTATATTCTGTGTTATTAAATAAAAGCAATAGAAAGTATGCTGTTCGTGACTTTGTTCTTAAAATTATGTTGAAAAGTTGTCTGTGCTGGCCTGACAAAACCCAGTCACTGACAGAGCTGATACCATTGCTCTCAACCAGTTCAAAGAAGGTTCTGTAACGTAACACAGAAGGAGGCAGAGGAGAGGCTGCTTCTTAATAATATTCTTTCATTTTTTTCCCGCAAAACCTGTGAGGGGTACACAGCCTAGACCCACAATTTTCTGCAGACCCATAAACTAGGTTCTGCTTTATGACGAGACTGCTGAGAAGAACATCATTAAGTTTAACAAGGGGAAGTGTAAAGTCTTGCCACTGGGGAGGATCAACCCCATGCAGCAGCTGTATGCTGGGGGTTGACTGGCTACAAAACAACTTTGCAGAATATGACCTGGCTTCTGGTAGCCAGAAAGCTCAATGTGAGTTGTAAAAACGTGATTGCAGCTGAGCAGGCCAGCAGCATCCCAGGATGCACAAGAAGGAGCAGGTCAAGGGATATGATCCTTTCCCCCTAACTGCTGGCAAGGCACAGCTGGAGTGCTCAGTCTATTGCTGGGTTCCACAGCACAAGAGACACAGGCATATTGGAGCAAGTCCAGTTATGGCTCTGAGGAGGGGTACAAGGAAGGACTGAAAGATCTAGGACTGTTTAACCTGTAGGCAAGGAGGCTCAGGGTGGTCTTAGCAATGATTATAAATATCCTTGCAGTGTATATATATATATATACATATACATGGGTAACCCGTTCTGGCTCACTCTGCTTTGAGAGGGAGGTTTGGGAAAGGCAATCTCCAAAGGTCCTTTCCCATAAGAACTGTTCTGTGATACTATGAGGTAGATCATCTCTCCAGGAAATCCTGATGGAAGCCCTTCTTGCGTCCCTCTTGTGGGATGACTGTGGCATGCTGACAATGTAGAAAATATTGCAGATTATTCTGACTTGGAAGGGACACACAAGGAACACTGATTCCATTTCTTGAAACGGACGTAACAGGGATTGAACCCACAATCTTGGCACTATTAGCACTGTGCTCCAGCCAACTGAGCTACTCCCAGGGTTATCCTTCTCTTGCTTCTCTTTCCCTCCCAGCTGTAGACACTCCAGGGAGTAGTGTGTTTACCAGTTGCTTCCAGAGGTTAACAAAAAGCTTATCGTCATGGTAAGAGGGTCACAGCCTCTTATTTATGCCTCAGCAGTGTCAGAGGCCAGCTGGCTGGAGGGGTGAACTAGCCACGCTCAGGATAAAAGTACTCCCACAAAGCTAGGAGTAACCCTCCCACCACGCAGGGAGCCACATCAGCCCCAAAACAGTGCAACCCACATAATTTTCTATATTGCTAGGGAGATAGAAGCATAGACACCATGGTATGAAGTAAAGATGTATTCCTTTACAGATATGCTAAAATGAAAAATATGCAGTAATTTATAAGACAAAAATTTTAAGCCCTTTTCCATCTTTGAATAAGGCAGAGTAATTTTAACAGACTGTCAAAACTCTTTGAGGTGAGATGCCTTCTAACATTCCACTAGTACAGTTTGGTGAGGAAATTGCCCGAGGGTTTGGAACTGGGATACTAGAAGTGACTTTTCTTTTGTCCTTATTAGGTAGCTGGAAAGAGATTACAGTATACGGTGTAAATTTAATGTCACCCTGGCAGGAGGTGGTGGGTTAGGAATCTTGTCAGTCACTGATTTACTGCTTAACAGTAGGGAAAGGCTTTAGAATAAGCCCTGTAGGACCATTATAAGCACTTTATTTCTTGTCAAGATGTCAGAACACAACACAGGGTAGCCACTAAGCTTAAAAGTGATTTATCAAAAAAAAAAGACCACCTGGAGATTATCTTATTTTTGTCATTTTAAAAGGACATGAAAAGATCATTTTTGTCATATCTCTTTCCTGGTCAGTAAACAAATCCACAGAGGACCAATTTACTCATAAACTGGCCATTGATGTTATGAAAGTCTTCTAATTTCTAACGTTCCATTTGTTGCTGTTACTTAAAATAATTTGTGATACATTTTGCTAAGTTACTGTCTCTCTCCACTTAACAAATTTTTTAATTTCCATATTCAAAAATGGAGTTTTCTCCAAGCTGCAGGAAGTATCAGAATCTGCTAAATATTTTAACGCCGAGAGATGGAGACTTGTAAAGGAGAACATTGTTAAAACTCTGACATTTTATTCCGATTTTTCATCAGTGGCTATGGTTCCAGAAAACTGCAATTTAAGACATTTTAAAATCCTAATACTAATCATGTGAAAGAATTGCATTTTCTGTGTAGAACCAACAATAAAAATAACCTTTGTCAAGACTGAAAAGCTAGTGGTAAAAGTTATAAATTGACAGTTTCAGTGCGACTGGATTAATAGAAAAAATTCCTCAAGACCCCAAAAAAACCTGTGTCTGATTTCAAGGCCAGGACTCAAACATAAAAGCAACATAAAACAAAGCAGGGTATTATTTTTAGCAATAATAGTACCTTGTCCAGAGTTGCAATTAAAGCTGGTGTAAGTACAATATGGACTGCTTACCTGTTTCCCTTCTTATGGCTAGTTTGAGGTTTTTTATGTTTTGGTTTTTTTTATTATTAGCTTAAAAGTGTGGCTCAGCTTTGAAGCTACATTGTGTAGCACTTTCAGATGGAAGTGGCTCAGAATAACTGAGAAAACATTTTGCACATCTCTACCATGGACAACTATTTCCAGAATCTAAAATATATGGGCTGAAAGAAACACTATATAAATTTATGATTTCCGTGGAAAAAATGTCCTTGGGTTGCACGTGGTATAAAACAAGGCCTGGCTCAAGCTTCCCAGCAGTACATAGCAAACAGAGTTTTCCAAAATCAGGGAGAAGAAGGAAGTGGGGAGAGGCTGCATAGAGACTGTTCACTTTTGGCTAAACAAAGCATCAGGATGGGAGTCTGCTCACAGAGTCTTGGTTTGGAAGGACCCTACAGAACATGATTTGCTTTCATTCTGCACCTGAGAGGCTGGAAGAGATTGGATTCCAGTGCTACTCCTCAAGTGGGACAGCATTCCTACTACTTCCCCGGTGGTGCTGATGTTACCTTGGCAGTCACCGAGGCTGAGTTTTTCAGGGCTAAAGAACAAAGAAAGTAGCACGCATGACAGTCAGCTGTAGCCTTCAGGATAGTGGAAAAAGCCAATTTTCTTTTAATTGAGGAAATTTGCCAGCCTTTTCTTTAGGGCTTGGACAGAATGATTGCTGTCTTGGCTTTTGTACTTCCAGAAGAAATGCTTTTTTTCTTCTGATACTAGATGAAGAGATTAGACCATTCATCATCAATGCATGTGAGAAAAGCCTTGTCAAAATACCAGAAATAAGTGGATAGCTTATTCTCAGGGAGATTTCTTCACAGAAATGCAGATGCAGAAAACTTGGATATTACAGGAGTGTGGACAGATTTTAATATATATGCCTGATTTGAAGTCTAGATACAGAATTTTTCAGTTTTGTCAGTTCAAAGGCCACACTATGCATTAGGAAATCAGCACTGCTCTGTGGGGAAGTCATGGGTAGCATGGGGTGCAGGGAAGGACTGTGGCAGCTGCTGCCTGCCCTGCTCGACTCAAGGAGATGCTGCAATGGGAAACCAGCCAGGCAAGAAGGGATGAGTGGAACTGCTCTTGTGGTCTCTGCCAAAGAACCTTGTAAGGATCTGTTACATTTCAATCTTAGGTATTTTAATCTCTATCTGACATGAAAAGTAACAGGAGTTAAAAACTTTTCCTTGACTACTATTACTTTTTGTCACTTCATCTTCTATAAGAAGACTTTCTAATTTTTTCCTTCCTTATTATAACAAATATGCCAATTTTAAATATTTATGGAAGCAGGAAATTATTTTTTCTAGAGCGAGAAATAAGCATAAACCAGTCGTCCCGATCTGCAGCTCTGTCGCTGTTGCAGGCTGAGGAAACACGGGGCAGAGAATTATTTCCTTTGTACCAAGGGCATCATATTTTGGTTATCTTTTGAGACTCATTCTCAGGAACAGAGCTTGAGACAGAGCGGGGAAACATTCTGTCCACCTAATTTGCTTTGCCATTGAAACTCCAAATTTTCTGAGTACCTTTTCTCAGTTTCTCAGTTTAGTATAAGCCTGTTCTAGCTTACTCTTTATTTTCAGAAACAGCACCTCTTTCTGCCCTCTCTCCCTCTGTCTCCCATATTTCCAGTGAAGTGCAATCATACAGCCAGTACAGGAGCAGAAAAATCTTTTAAGGTGAAAAGCTACGAAAAGACGAGTTTTTGTCAGTGCTATAACTGTCCTCATTTAATTCACATTCTACTGAAGTTGTTAGTTTTTCTACATTGTTCAAACTCCTAAGGAATGTTTTTGACATCCAGTTATATATTAAAGCAAAGCCAACAAGAGAAGTAATCATGTAGCTTTAGAAGAGTTGCGAAAAAGAGGTTGCCTACTGGTTATGGATATAGGTCTGAAGTGGTATACAGCGTATTTTTCCTTGCCATTTGTACCTCCACTGACAACAATATTTCATTTCCTTGCTACACAAGACCATGGCTGGTGAGTATAAGAGTATTTGTCTCTCAAAGGCAATGTACTGCAGTCGTCAAGCAAATTTATCACAACGCAGGCACACATCAAGATGTTCAGAATTGTCTCCTAAAGGTTGAGCACCTCTCCTATGAAGACAGTGTGAAGGAGTTGAGTTTTTCGGGCTGGAGAAGAGAATGCTTTGGGGAGACCTTAGAGCAGCTACCTAAAAGTACAAGAAAGCTGGGGATGGACTGTGTCAAACAGGACGTAGTGATAGAACAAGGGGGAAAGCTTTTAACTGAGAGAATGTTTTATTTGCTGTTAGGAAGATATTTTTCACTGAGAGGTGTAAGACATTGGAACAGGTTGCTTAGAGAGATTTTGGATGCCCCATCCCTGGGGATGTTCAAGGCCAAATTGGATGGGACTTTTGAACAAGCTGGTCTGTGGAAGATGTCCCTTCCCATTGCAGTGGGGTTGGAACTCGGTGATCTTTAAGGTCCCTTACAACTCAAACTGTTAGATTCTATGAATTCTTAAACCCCCCGATGAAGGTCTATTTCTATACTTTACACATTATGGAAACAAACTCGTACAGTTAGAATTTTGTGGCATGTTTGATTACTTAGCATTCACCTGTTGTATGACTGTACACACAAAATTTCATCTAGCTATCTGATGTTCCCTAGTGAACTTGTATGAAGACCTTTTTTTTATTACAGTGTGAAGATTTGATCTCTAGAACTTTTGATATCTAGTCTTTTCTTGCCATTCAGCTACTGATTCACTGTGATCAAATTATCCCTTTATTACTTTTCAACTTAGGTTTTTTTGTGAGCAAAAGGAGTGGAACTCTTTGAGTATACCAGAGCAGACAATTTTACAGTCCTCAAATAATATTTGTTGATTTTATCGATACGATGTGTGGGTATTATAGTAAGAATTCTTTGTAGAACTCTTGTAAATGTCTTGCAGAAGAATATACACAATTACTCTTTTTTTGTAGCAATACCAGTCATTATATAGTCTGACTATACTGAACACATGAAAACATACATTTGATTCCTACACCATGATGACATTTTTATTCTTCCAGTGAAGACTGAATTTTTTCATTGCTCTTATTTTCAGTCTCATTTCAGTGCAAGAAGTAACAAGGTATTTTTTAGAAACTCTAATTAAGAAAGTATAAGGAGATTATGTGCGAAGAATTTGTTGCACTTCAGTTCTCTAAATATACGGTCTAAATATACTGCAAGCTATTCATAAAACATTGATGACACATTACTTATTTTTCTGTTCATAAATATATCTTCTTCTTTGTATATAACTCTCTTTGTTATATATTTTTGTTGCAAGAGCAATTTACCGGCTGTTAAGATAACTATAAAGCATCATAAAAAGTGTTAAATTAAAATAAAAAACATTAAAGACTTCAGCTGTCTTATATTTCTCTGAAAAAAAAATCAGAAAGTCAACAGCATAACTGAAAACTAATCTGTCCAACAACTCATATTAATCATTAAGTTTATTATTTAAACTGATAGACATATTTATGAACACTACTTTCAAATTTTTAACAAGGGAAATGATTTTGAAGAAGGAGGGGAAAAGCAGAGCAAAAGATGGGGTATAAAAGTATGTAAAGCAGTAAAAAGAGGAAATAGTTCTCTGTCACAATTGTTACAGAGGTTCCAAAATGGTACTGGTGATTGCACAGGCCCTGTCCAGGCTTAGCGTATCCTTAGGACTTATTTTGTTAGATAGTGACGTGGAAGCTACAACAGTTCTGTGATATATATAGTTCCTATATCAAAATATTCTTTATTCCACAAGATCAGATAGGATTTCCTCAGAGTTCTTTCAGTTTTGTATTAGATCCAGTACATATAAAAGAAGAATCAATCAATATGGTTTGAACTCTATGTGGAAAGAGGATGGAGTAAGACACCCACAGACTTCAGGGATTAGAAAACTCAAATACAAAACTACTCACCTCTTCCCATCAGTTCTCTCAAATCGACTTGTCCTGTGGTTGTCCTTTCTCCTCTGTCTGCTGGCAGCTGTCCAGGACATCTTCAATGACTTTACCATTAAAGCTTTATTTGGCACTAAGTTTTTTCTCACCATTTTCTGTTCTTTAAAATGCAATGAATGTTCATGTTAAATTATGCAATAAGCACATGCATTGAACAGGCATAATGCACATTTGCTCATGGAATTTGTCAAACCTGTTTCAACTGATTGGGAAAAGACTGTGATTTTTGCACTGTAGCTCTACAGCCAACTAGCTGGTAATCCAGAAAAACCTCCTCTTTTTTTTTTTCTTTTTTTTTTCTTTTTTGTCTGAGCCAAAAGCATTTTTACAGGAGAGGCAAGAATAAAGCATGAGCAATAGTTCAAACGCTGTTCTTGTTCCTTGCAGTGTGCCTAATTCTTCATACTTGCTGTTAATTCTAGCTGAGAGTTTCCATGTTAAAGAGCAAGGAGAAGAGACACAGGGCAGCTCTAGGGATGGCAGAAAAGGCTTTGGTTCAGGAAAGGGGAGAAGGATTGACAGTGAGAACAAGACTGAAGTCTTCATTTGACTTAATGCAACAAAAAGCTTGTGATTGTTAGCTAATTCCTTCCTCTTTCTTCTCTCAGCTACAAAAAATCAGCCTAGCCTGGTCTGGACACTGTGTATGAGCTTAAAGTGAAATATTTCTTATTCCTATTAGGTTTGTCATTATTCCTCATTAATGCTACGAGATCCACTAAGCTGCAGGACCATCTTGCAGACATTTAGACAATGGAAAAAAAACCCCAAACCTAACTGTCTTGCAGAGACAGTTAAGTATTTAGCTGATTGCAGCTATTCCCAGCCTGCAGCTATCTTTACCAGAGTTATCTATTTATTTAAATAAAGGTGTCACTGTAGAACACTGTCCTAGGCAGTCCAGACAATTTTTTTTTGACAGGTAAATAATTCCAGGTAGGTTGCATTTTTAGATGACAGTGGTTTGAATTCATAGGTTAGGTAATACCAGGAAATCTTTATTAATTTATGGCAAAACATGATACTGAGGAAAATGGTTCTTCCTAAAATACCCAGTAAATATTTTGCACAGTTAAGCTTGAAGCTATTTCTGGAGTAGTGCTCTGTGAATGTTGGGGTAGTTCTCTATTTTACCTTGTCTGAAGATCTGACTTACAAGTTTATTGCTGTATTGTAGTTACTTTCCCAAATTTGGATTAGAAAGAGTCAAGACTATTGTGGCTTATTCTGGGAAAGGGAAGGAAAGGAAAGGAAAGGAAAGGAAAGGAAAGGAAAGGAAAGGAAAGGAAAGGAAAGGAAAGGAAAGGAAAGGAAAGGAAAGGAAAGGAAAGGAAAGGGAAAAGGAGGACCTGTGTTCTAGATTTGTGACAACAGACAAGTGCCAGGAAAGACGGGTAGCTCTGTCCTTTGGGGGCATGAAGAGCATGAGGAAATTGTAAATTAAAAAAATGTCATGTGGTGACTGGTAATCTCAGTTAACAACTTTGGTAGTTATTCTTGCTGTTGTAATCCTTGAGGCAATTGCTGTATTACATATTTAAACGTGTAGTGCTGAATTTTAGAGAAGACAACTCACAATATTTTGTGTTTCCAACATATTTTCTTGAAGATGTTTAGCTGGGAGAGGTAGATAACTTCAAAACATGTTGTTCTAAGCTCATTAAGTCTTTTGAAGACAGACAGGAAGGAAACAAAACCTCAGAGACTATGGGGCCTACTTAACAGCACATTTCATAACGAAATGCTAAACCAGTATAACTTTTAATTTGCCTTGCTTTGTAGGCTTTTTCCCTCCCTCTTGAATTGTCTTTATCTTGCCTATAAATTAGTTCTTTTTAATGAAAACACAGAAAGGAATGGACAGGTCAATGTGAAGCTCAATTAAGAATGAATGACTTGGGAAGCAAATCTTATTTATAGATATGCTTTATCCAAGTGCTTCATATTCAGAATAAAGTAGCACTTTAAATATTTCAGATGGGGTTTAAGAGGTATGTAGGAAATATGAACACCCACTTGTACAAAAAGGGATTGCTGGTGATTATACTCTTAGCATGCAAATCTCTTTTGCAGATCTGAAAATACCGTTTTGATGCTCTGCAATATTATAATCACTTTTTGATATTTTAAAAGCTGTAACCCAATACATTACTTTTGGAAAAAAAAAAAGTTAAAACAATATGATGGCAACTACATGCACCAGTCAAATGGATCTTCGAGCACCTGGAGGTCCTTCTTTGGTATTATATTTCTCTTTTCACTTTGTTTCTAATGAAGATTATCTGGTTATGAAAAGATAGGGTGAATTAAATGTTGGTGAGGGACAATGACAGTCAGGAAAGGAGAATCAAATGAAATGTTTTAGAAATTGTTAATGATCTGTGATCTCCTACAACACATCAGCAATGTTCTTCAGAGTAATGCTGTTGACAAACTGTCTGGAAATATTTTCTGTTATAATATGCTGGTGTGATCCAGATATTTTCCAAATTTGTTCTTCCTCTTTATTATTTTCTCCCACTTAATCTTTCTTTCACCTCTTTTCTGATTTTGGTGTTGCCTGTGACCATGCATTCTGTGCCTCTCTTTCTGCTAATGACAATAGTCTTCAGGCTGCTGCTGGATCTCTCACACCTGCCCAGCCCTGCCCCTGCTCCCCCACCCCACAGATTCATGGTGAGGTGCTGTGGCTCCCTCTCAGCAGACTCCCAGCTTTAGTGTGAGGCAGAAGCTGTCAGATCTTGCCAGTTCAGGATTCAGAGAAGCAGCTTGTTATTGCAAGAGGCAGTTCCTGCCTGTTGCTGCTGAGCCCAGGGGAGGGGGAGCTGTGCCGTTCACTCTCTCAGGGGGAACTGTTGCTTCCCTCCATATCAATTTCTGGCAGCATTGACTGATTTCAGATCTCAGTGGGAGCTTTAAGGCAGGAGTGACTGCATTTCAGCGTTCTGAGATAGTTCTCTAGTCTTCCTCTGATAAAGTCTTGTAGGCGGATTTTTCCTCCCTTGCCTCTATTTACAGTACCCACGAAAAGATATGGTTTACTTTAGGGGGAAAAAAAATTGTGGACATAGGTAGCATGCTTGTACCTACTGCTGAGAACTGAGCAGTGGTCCAAGATGTGGCATGTAAGCAGCAACCTACAAGATAAGTAAGAATTAGGCATGAAAACTGATAATTTCAGGAAAAAGCCCTGCAATTACCCTGCTACCACCCCTCCTGTTACATAAAATGTGTATCAGGGGTAATAAGAATCAGTTAAATACTGTGACTATAAGATGATTGCCGAGATTAAACTAAGGCATATGTTGGATTTCATTAGTCATGTCTCAAATGATTTTTTTAAAGATATGTTTAGAACTTTTAAAAAGTGTCCTATGGTGGACTGAATATTAAATTCCCTTTATGAAAATGATAAGTTCCTGTTTACAAAAAAATAGCTATGGCTGATGAGCAAACATCAGTATTTGTTGATTCAGCCTCAGCCCTCATAAGAGAGGCTTTCTCCCTAAAGCAGAAACTGTAGCTTGTCCATGTCCATCCTCTGCACATCCTCTGTGACTGTGGCTCTGGTATGAACAATTGCCCACAGACATTTGTTCAGCCTTGGGACTCGTGAAAAAAATTAAATTAGTAAGAAATATGAAAAACCATAGTTATCAAGGTAAATTCAAAATCATCAGACTACTTTCAGTGCACTAAATAGAATTTTTAGTGGAGTTATAAAAGGACAAGATGTATCAAACTCCAGACATTAAGATCAGCTTTGGCAAATACAAATGGAAATAAGCTGCACAGAACCCTGTAGGTAAGAATACACCTGTAAGACTCCTTACTCTGTCAGATTTATAAAATTCTCTAGGTAGTTAAAGCCAAAGAAAGGAAGCTTGAATGTGAAGAACATGTTCAGTTGATAGAAGCTTGTTGGATAAACCTTCCTGTTTATTCTCAAAAGAAAATTTTTTACCTGTTGTTCCAGAGTGAAATGTGACAAAGAACATTTGTGACTATACTCTAAAGCAGCACTGGAAAAGGCTCATGTCCCAAAACACCCTGCTATTCTCCTGCACAGTGAATCTTCATAGGATGAGGAATACTGTTTCTTCTCAGGATTTGAAAAAGCAAATATATTATGTCGGTATATGTCTCAATTATGCTATTAAGGGCATTGAATATAAAAGAAATTGTCACTGTAGCATTTAAATGGATAAATTTCTTTTTCTCATTCCTTTTAATTTTCACAAGTAGTTTTCATCGCCAATCATTCTCTTGTGCAGTAACTAGTAATTTTATTCTCTCATTCCTAAACCTCAAGAGGATAACAGCAAGGCTGACACCAACATTTCTCTAAGCTTTCTAGTGCTCAGACTCTCTAACTTCTGATATTGAGAATTACATGAATACCTGCTTCTGACCAATGACTGGACTTTCCTTTGGGGCAGATTAGAGTGAAACAACACTGAATTATTGTATTATTGTTGTGCCTTAAAACTATGTAAACTGATAACTGGTTAACTACTTTAAAAGGCCTGGTTATAGCAAGAAAAAGCACTCCTTTGCTCTTTTCCTGGGGTCCCTATGTCACTCATTATCACAACAAATGCTTATATATGTTTAAATAAATAAATAAGTAAAAACAAAAATTTTAAAAAAAATATGTGTAGGGTTTTTACAATGATTTGGTTGCAATGGAAAGGAGATGTAGCCATTTTTTTATTATCTGTAGAAATGTAGCAATATAAAAGCATAAAAATAACACTTCAGAAAATTTATAAGGAAAAGAAAGGGAAAGAAAGGTTAGGAGTAGAGGTATAGCAGAGAGGAAGGGTGTCACCACTCATGGAATAAGCGGTGGGACTTGCTTGTTGCAATTTCGATGTTCATTCATTAAAGTGATGGTCACAGTCTTGATCTGTTGGGTATGGAGGCCCAAACCCCAAAGTTCAATGAGTTAGTATAGCTTAGATTTGCATAGAAACACCCAGGTACCTTCCCTGTGGGGGGGTTCTACACTATCAGCTGCAACTCTGTGTGTCATGCCCAGTCCCCTTGTGGAAAGCCCTGGAAATGAGTCTGGGGGTGTTTCAGGTGTCTTTGATGGTTTATGACATGTTCTAAGATGCGGCGTTTCTCTTGCCCACCCACGCGGCGTTTCCCGGTCAGCTGCGGAGCGCTGGGCATCAGCGCACTGGGGTCAGGGACTCGGCAGCGCGGCAGAGAGAAACAGCCAGGTGCGTGGTTTGGCTTGCTGGGGCAGCGCTTCTGTGTGCGTGCAGTCAGAGGCAAGAGCAAAGGAAGGGGCAGTCCCGGCTGTATTGTTCACAGGATTTTTATTCTTCTTTCCCTCCAAAGGGACAGCGGCGAGTGACCTCGAGCTAAGCCCAAGATGGAGTTATAAAAGGGGGTGATTACCTGGGGGATAGAACCTGGGGTGAAAAATAGGGATATTTCGGGGGAGGGATGAGAGGGGACAAAGGGCAAATGGGAGAACTTAGGGTTGGAAAGAGGGTCTAATGGACAAATCACTTGGGAAAGCTCTGGTGATTGATACAGAAATTTCCTGAAGGATCAGGGCAGGGCTGAGGTGGCAGACAAAGACAGAGGGAAGATTGACAGGTGAAGTGGTGGGGAGAAGGGTGATTGACACCTCGACAGACAGGTGAAATGGCAGGAAAACTTGGACAAAGGGGCTCAGGGAAGGATCCACTCTGGGAAGGGCAGGGGGTACACAGGGGCAAACCATTTTATAACTAATTAACATAGAAATGCCTTAATAAAATAGAACAAGCAAATAAACTCGAAAAACAGAATGCTACACTAAGACATGGCAGCTTCTTCTCATGTCAGTGTAGCTGAGCCAGTTATGCCCCAGCAGAAGGGAGGAAGACTTTCAGGCCTGTGTGTGAATGTCCTGGTGCTTCTCCCAATGGCAGTTTTCACGGCTGAGCCAGTTGTGTAAGGGAGGATGTTGTCGTGATAGAACAGCACTATCCCACCTCACAGGATCTTCTTCCTATCAGTGTCTTTCAGATATAGCCCAAAATCCAGCTTCTAGCCCCTGTGGTGGGTGGTTTGTGCTCACCTCTCTGTCCCTGGGCTATGACCCTGCATATCCTCAGCAAAGCACTGCTGCTTTTGCAAATGGGCCATTGTTTGAGTCATTAACCATTAACATTTGTCTCTCCCAAGAGGGACACAGCCAGGATAGCTGACACCAGCTTACCAAAGGGATATTCTATAGCATGTGGCATCTTGCTCAACATACAAAACTGAGAGAAGAAGCAGGAATGGGTGGGAAGTTTGGAGCGATGGCATTTGGCTTCACAAATAACCATTACATATGAAGGAGCCCTGCTTTCCTGGGGATGGCTGAACACCTGCCTGCCCTTGAGAAGCAGTGAATTATTCCCTTGCTTTGATTTGCTTGTGTATGCAGCTCTTGGTTTACAAGTTTTGTCACTTTTACTCCTGCAGTTTCCTCCTTCATCCCACTGTTGGTCAGTAAGTGAGTGGCTGTGGGGAGCTTAGTTGCTGGCTAAATTTAAACCATGACAACCTTCAGGTGTTCTTGATGCATCGCTGATGCTACGGCACCATCTCCAATTGTGCATCTGGGCTATGAACAAAGTCAGGGAAACAATCCATGTTCAGGCAGTTTGTTGGTATATTTTATAGCAGTTTTCAAACTAGAGTGATGCCCTGATCCAGATCATAAGGTCACCACACAAACAATTATTCTGGCAT
Source organism: Irena cyanogastra (assembly GCA_013397155.1). NCBI lineage: Eukaryota > Metazoa > Chordata > Aves > Passeriformes > Irenidae > Irena > Irena cyanogastra. The sequence goes on from VWZV01007813.1 coordinate 327,271, forward strand.
GAATTACAGTGATCCCATGCTACAGCAAAATACATGGAGAAGATGAGTGCAAGGAAAACTCTCAATGCCATATTGTTGGTGGAGGCTTGGTTTCGTGTAGCCATAGAATCACGGTTTGTGTTGGAAGGGACCTTAAAGGGCATCTAGTCTAATCTCCCTGCAATGACCAGGGCATATTCCATCAGGTCGGTTTTCTCAGAGCTGGACCCAACCTCATCTTCAAAGTTTTTAGGGGTGAGGTATCCACCACCTATCTGTGTAACCTGCTCCTGTGTTTCAACACCCTCATTGTAAAAATTCTTCCCTCTATTTAATCTAAATCTACTCTCAGGTTAAACACATTGGTCCAACACTCTGGTCCTATTGCAACAGACCCTGCTTAAGAGTCTGCCCCCACCTTTTTTAGGTGTGTCTCTTTAACTATTATAAGTCCTCTTTATGTTAACTATTATAAGGCCCTTTAACTATTATAGGGTCTCTTTAATTATTATAAGACCTCCTCGGCCTTCCAATAATTAAATAATTAATAATATAAGGTCTCCCTGGAGCCTTCTCTTTCTCAGATTCAACAACTCCAACTCCCCCAGCCTTTTCCCATAGGAGAGGGAGTCCAGCCTTCTGACAATCTTTGTGGCCCTTATCTGTACCCAATCCAACAGCTGTTGCTCCTGACCAGCTAAGCAGAGACAACAGGGAACATTCTGACCAGTATAAATACTTTTTCTTGTGGAGACTGAAGCGCAGTGCCCAACCTCAAGTGCCCTTATGGTAACTTAAGTAGAAATCAGACATGGCAATGCTTTAGATTACCCTTAATCATTTAGCTGTGAGAAGAGGGAAGTTTTCTTCCACATACTAATTTCCTTTCCCAATACTATATAGGCAGTTGTAGCATTTATTTTGCTACTGATCACTTATTATCATTAATTAGTATCATTTAAGCATTAATTAATGAGTATTTTCCAAGCTAAAAATTTATATTCTTATGTCTAATCCTTGCCAGTCAAGCCTCTGTTGAATCTGAAACTTCTTCATTTCTGTCAGTGTGTTTGTTATTTACACTCATCTATTGAAAGCAAAGCACTGAAAGCTTGGGAGAACCCACCTGTCAAACATAATTTGCTAAAGATAGCTTAATTAGGAAGAATGCTTCATTTGAAAGAAGAGAAAATTAGAGCAGCAAGATGATCAATAATTTAAAAAAAATCTGAAAATATTGCTTTGGCAATTGGAAAATAGTTCTGTTGATTCAAGAAAGAAAAAGAAATTTCTCTGAGAAAAGAAAAATGAAAATATCATTAGGTTAATCAAATTCTCTTTTTTTTTATCCCTTCTTAGTTTGGGCATTAATTAATAAAAATAATAAGCCTAAATCTAAAGCAAACCTTTGCAATATGTAATTGCGTGATCTAGATCATGAAATAAACTTCATTTTGCCAAGCTGGAAAGCACTGGAAAGTTTATGCTGTTACATCTGGTTGTTTCCAGTGTGTGTTTGTGTGTACTGTATATAAAACATTATGAATTGTTACTTCTTACTGAAATTTGGTTTCTCCATTACAAAGTACAGGATATGAGATCTTTGCACCTTCCCTGGTCCCTTTATAATGTATAAATGTATCAGACTACTACAGACCTCATGTTTTCTGTTTTGGGGGAGAGTTAACTTAATGAAAGCATGGTGGCAAACAGCTTAGGGGTGCTTTCAATGGACCTTTTAGTGACAGGAGAGAGAAGAACTCATTAAAACAACAAGATCAGAGATGTAAAAGTGTATGTATATCTAAATCAGCCAGACTTTCTTGGGGGACTAAACTGCTTGCATAACAATCTCCTGCAGCAGTCTGTAAAACAGAGGCACTAAAATAGTGCCCTTGACTCTCCCAGAAGGAAATGCAGATGTTCATGTGCTCTATCAGGATCCTTGAACTGAACATTTTAAAGAATTGCACCTTTCTTGTTTTAGGAAGCAGCTCTCCTTTAGGTAGCAATAATCTCCCCCTGCCCTGTGTTTCATTTTAAGGTGGAAAAGGCAGGTCTGTGTATCCAGTGGGACCGAATATACTCGTGTTTATGGATAGAAGGATTATATGATTAGTGTTATATATTCTCAAGCATACATTGTGTACATAAATGAATATGTGATGTAAACATAGATAAAATATGTATTATACATATATTTAATCTTCAACACATACATCATAGTTTACACTGACAGAAAAGGACTGTATGTGGACATTTTTCAGAAAATGAGATGGATATATTGTTTCTAGAGCTTTTCTGTAGAGTGGAAATATCTTTACATTGCGTTTCTGAACTGAAATCCGACTACTGAAAATATGGAGTGACCGTCAAAATAAAGCCATTGTAACTGTTTGGTAAATATATGTTCATACTCAGCCTTTCACATTCATGTTTGTGGGTGAATAAATATGCCTGTCTATTTATCTATGAACCTATATATTAATATACCTCTATATCTAAAACATTCTAGATTAAAGGTGATATGTCACCTGTTGCTTTTAAAGAAATTTTTGATGTAAATATATATGTATATTTATATATGTGTGGGGTTTTATTTTATGCATAAACATATATAAAAATACATAGATATTAAATCTTTTTTTAGTTGTCTTGTCTATGTATGACTCCTTAGAAACATATTACTCAAAAAAATAAATCAAACAATTTTTTTTCCTGTAATTTTATTTTCTCCCTCCTTTCTACCCCCTTTTTTTCAAAAAGAGGGAAGATTGTTGCATACTTTTTCTTTTTTTTTTCCCTTTAGATAATGTAGTAAACCAAGAGGTGTTTGATTTCATTTGTTTGGATTTTTTGTTTGCCTCCTTTTAACTTTTTTTAGTATTGAACAAACAGAGTTGAAACAGACACACATAGCTTTAGTGTGTTTTTGCAAAACTCAGTTTTCTCTCTTCTTATGTTTCATTTAATCTTTTTTTTTTTTCTACACATCTTATGCTTAAAACTCAGATCACATTTATTGGAGTGAGCCGAAAATAATTGTATTCAAAATGAGATCAGAATGAGCAGATTATTTTAAAAATTGCTTTTCACTTTCAGCTGATCTGATTTCCACCACTTTTCAAAAACCGCAAAATTTTTTTTGCAGGTCAGGTGATGCAACCGAGTTCACACTTTCAATCCAGTGTGAACTTGCTCTGTGTAAGACAGTTAAATACTTTATAGTCATACACATTATTTTATATTTTTTTCATAAAATCATTGCAAATATATGAGGCCAAATCATTCCAAACATCAATAGTTTGGCAGATCAGACTGGGCTTCCCTTTTGCTTAGGGTATGTTTTCACAGGTTTTTTTTTTTTTTTCTGAAGGTCTTAATATCTTGTTCTCTGTATTCATTCACATGTTTCAGTGATCCTTGATATAATATAAATTTGTTGTTGTTTGTTATCTTCGGTGGGAAGTTACCTAAGCTTGAAACACTTCTAGTTAATTCTTGCTACCCACTGAGTTTAGCAAAAAAGGTGAATTTGTGACAATTTTTTACAAAATCTCCTTATCTTGCACACTATGTGCAGCATAAAACTTTCTTGCAAAGCTTTCAGTTAAGACATTTTGAGATTCATAGACATAGGACAAAATTGGTGTTCTTCATTTAGGTCTTCTCTCTTAATAGTAGTTCCTACAGTTACATTTAATTGTCTGCTTATAAAGATCTTTTTTTGTTTATTCACCTTAATTGTGCTTTGTTTTCAAAACAGCTGGAGATTCCATCGCAAGCAATAGTTTTTTAACTTGCATTCCTGTGTTGTAACAACTTGGGGACAAAGATTCAAAATTGTTCCACCGGGACTACATTCCTGCTTCTCAGCGGTCTTGTTATGAGATAACCTAAGCTTTGCAGTAACTTTTGTGCAATTATATTGGATCATTCCCAGATCTTCTACAGGAGGTTCAAACTCGCTGAAACATTTTGCCTCTTACAAAGAAAACACCAGCTGAGCTCAGTACCTGTGAGGGCCAAAGGGAATTGTCGTGCAGGTAACTGTGCAGGTGGGGCTTTGCTCGTTTCTCAAATGTCCCCATCACACTTCAAAATGCTACCCCTAAGCTGAGTAAATCTAAGATGATGCAAATTTGAATGTCCCTTTTTTGAGAGGTGGCAGTTAAATTATTGGGTTTCTTGTTAGTATTTTTTATTACGCATAAAATTTCCAAATGGTGTTATTTCACACTGCTAGTGTAATCAGCATGACTCAGATTTGGGGCAAAACTTTGCCTGTTTGTATCACAAAGTGTCTTAGGACCTGGTATGTAAGATTTCCTTTTTTTTAATTGGGACAGGAAGGTACAGATCTGCAAGTGATTTAGGACATTACTCTTTTTTACATAAATGTTCTCACTCTACATTCACAAAGAATTCATGAAGGAATAATTTGCTATATGTCAAAGTTACAGAAAATCTTTGGCATTTTTTGGATCACTGACCATGCAAAGAACTTTGTGACAGTTCATTTTTCATGTTTTTTGTATTGTCAGCTTGAAAACAATGGATTGTTACTGATTATGGTCCAAAATATGTCTTTTCCACATGAGAAAAAAGGCTCAGCAAAGCCTGGCTTCAGAATAAAAAAAAAAAATCATAGAAGTAACATCGTGTAGTATAAGGATCTGTATCATCTTGAAGGGCTAGTAATCACAATTAATGGATTACAATGGGAGAATAATTTACTTGGCAGGCTGTCATCTTATGGGATTTCAATATATTCCAGTCTTCTGTGATAGTTGAAAGGTCCTTGTGGCCTTAATGCTTCTGTGACACCTGTCTTGTGGCTTCAGGATATCTGCAAGACAGAGGAAAGATGATGGAAGAATCTACCCAGATGCATCATGAAGTGCTGTTATTCTAAGTCTTGTTAGGAAGCTGAGCTCTCCTGAAAATTCAGTGGAACTGATTCAGTGGGAAGAAAGAGCAACAGTTCCTTACGGATGAGTTTATCATGATTTTGAGCTTATTTGGTTTTCTTTCCAGAGCTAAGTATATACTTCCTGTACATTAATCGACCACTGCTCAGGAAACAGATTTGCTAGCAATTATATTATAATTATGTATAATATAATTATATTATATGGATTTTTCTATGCCACTGATCATAGGTACTTGATGTTTTTTTATAAACAGTAAATAATTATTATCTAGAAGTCTCATTTAAATAATATTTAGACTATCTTCAAAATTTAAAAAAATTACATTGAATATATTTGGAAATAAACAAAAACGCTGTTTGAAAATTAGAGATAATTCAGACATGATTTTTCAATGCACTTAGCTATATCGAATGCTGCACGTTGAAAAAAATTCCTCTAAATGCCTTCAGCATTAGTAGCTTTCACCATTTCTGAAAATCAGGACTTGTGTTGTTAAACAATCTAGAAAATGAGGAAAGCAGGATGTATAAGTAACTGTGAAAGCTACCAGTTACTTGTCTTCTTTGGAAACAGGTCACCAGGAAAAATCAAAGATAGAGTCAAAAACAGGCATAGAAATCAAATTTTGTTTTCTCCTGATGACAGTACCTGTTCTTTGCCAGAAATTCCCTATCATATTCTGTAAAATAAGTAAGTAAGTAAAGAAAGTAAAGTAAAGAAAGAAAGTAAACAAAATCCCCTACAAAAAATAAAGTTCATATAAAAATAACAAAATTTTCTAATTCACAGGTCCCAGGTCCCTAAAGTTCATCCATCTGTAATTAAATTAAATCCTAGAAGTTCTATCCGACTATAGCATAACCCATCATATTGAACCATGAATTCCTGAAGGGCATTTTATATTGGGCTGTTTTGCTTATTCTGTATAAACACTGGCATTAGTATATCTAATATTAAAATGTTTATTAAAATGTCATTTATCATTCAGCTGCACATTTTTTCAAGGCACTTGGATATTTTCTCTAGTGCATTTGATTTAAAGATGTTTATTCCTATGAGCTATTAGCATAAGTCTTGGTTACTAATGGGCTGGAAACTCTACTTCATCATCTTATGCTTTACATAATATCAGTCAGAATCTAAGTACATCCTAGGAACATTTACTAGAATCTTCTTGTCTCTGCTTAATTTTGAAGTTTTAAAAATTACTATTTAATTTTGTAAGTCTATTCTCAAATTGCTACATTGTGTTGGTTTTTATTCTTAATAGTCTTCAAAAACCTGTGGATTTTTTATTCTCTTTGAACAACCAGAAATAATTTGGTTGAGGATTTACCCTAACTATATATATTTCACAAAGTACCAATTTTGAATGTATTCATTCAATTAATCTTTACTAATAACATGAAATCCAAAGTACAATTACTAATTTTTAGATACAAATTGTACAGCAACAACAACAACAACTTTTATTTTAAAAAAATCATTATCTAAAATTTTTAGCTACTCCAGTGTTTTATTACTGCTCTGTGTAGCGCTTTCTGAATATCTGTCACACAATTCCCCCACAACACCTTATTTTGGCTCCTGCTTTGAAGACTGCTGCTCCAGATACAAAACTAGGAATTCTTATATTTGTTTCTTTGATTTATAGCAAGCATTGACTAAATAACTTCTTCAATCTTCTGGCCCTTTTGCCCTTTTATGAATGCCACCATGTTGTTCTTAAAAATGCTATAGAAGATTCCAATCTTCTAACAATATAAATATTTTCAGTTAAGACAGTGATAGCAATTTTCTCATAATTAATTGAGATTTCTACAGGATGCACCTTTCCTTGGCTCTAAGCACAAATGATAATTTCAGCTAGGGTTAGTTTTGTGTCTTCCTGCAGAGGAAGACATTGTCTCATTTATTATTGCAGCTAAACTCCAGCTATGGATATTGTCTCTTGCAACTCAAGCCATTTCTTTTATGTGGTCCTCTCAGGAACATAGACCCACTTTCAACAAAATCAAAATCTTCAGCTTCACAGCATTAATACAATAGGGTGAAAGGACAGGCAGGCTCTTTATAGTGCAATTTGTCCCATCATAGACATGATGCAAGGGGATAAATCACAATTAAGAAATGTCTATATTTCTATTAGAGGCAGAGATATTACAAACCATGAAGCATACATTTGTTATCTTCTTTCTAAATTATTAATTTTGAGCATCTTGAATCTCGTATTTAAAGATGAACTTTGCTCTTTCTTTCATTTTAGTCCTGCGAATTTTGCTCCGACAGCAGAGTTATCAAGTTATGAATTTCTGAGACATTGCAAGTTAGAATTTATGTTTTTTAGAATATAAATATTTTTCAATTCATATTTTTAAGGATGATTTCTATTTGTTTGAAGTGGACATAAATTTCTAGGAGAACACACTATCTTTCCTCAGAGCCTAATTTTAAATGAGAATAATTAGATGATCTAATTTTATAATTTTTAATAATTGCATTCTTTAATAGCCAACAGTATTCGTAATAAACAACAGACATGATGAAAACCTATTTCTTCTGTAATTCTTAGAACAAGTATTTGCATACTTTTTATGTTGCAAATATAGTTCTAATTTAAGTAAGGAAGGAAACACCGAAAACATTGAAATTATGATATTAAAACCTATTTAACAGTTTTCTGAAGAATAGCACTGAAAAGTTAAGTTTAGAGGTCATATAATTACCTCCTGGAAATTGCATCCCAGCATGGGCTTGTTTTTAACAGCTTTTCCCTACAATTTTCAGTTTTCAACACGGGATGTGTGTATGCTCCTGAACTCAGAGCATGCTACTCTCATAAGTATCGATATGCAAAGTATTAGATTATTGGTTGTGTAATTAAATGTATATATGGTCTTTAACTTATATAAATTTATAACATTACATTTTAACCCACTAATTACTGGAAGCTTTGCCCATATTTTGTCTAGTATGAGCTTGTAGAATTGAAAGCTCTATCGAGCCTAAAGCATGTATTGAGACTAAAAGGTTAAAAGTGTAGTGTCAAATCTAAGAGAGCTATCAAGAAATCCTGCTGGGCATTTGACACAAAGTGTTAATGAATCTTGCAGCAATTGTCACAGTATCTTGCACTTAAGGGCTGGGTATATTGTATTTCTATACCATCCACGTATTCTTTCAAGTATCAACTAACCACGCTTCACAAAGGCACTTTTATATATCCAACACCATTTGATACGCATATTTTCAGTCAGCAGTGCTAGGTTCAGCAATAGACAAAATTCCAGTCTCTGCTCCTGTTTATTGTTCATGCCTTTAGCTACTTCTTACATTCACCAGAAGAGCAACTTGTGTGGTGTTTACTAGAATGGAGAACTGATCCTGCTGGACAAAAATTGTTTATAATTCTGCTGGTTTACTTTTTAAATGCATCAGTTACACATTTTGATCAGCATAAGTCCTCACAAATAAGAGCCTAGTATTAAGACAGAAAGGGGTGTTAGTGTGGGATAGGAAACACATTATGAATTGCTGAAACTATTTTCAACAGTGTTATCATGGAATACCTAATATGGCCAGAGTGGTTTATCAGGCCTATTGAAAAGCAAACAGGATTTTGCGATAGAATATGGAGCAAGAGAGATGCTGGAAGAAAGACTGGGGAAAGAAAAGGAAGAGAAAAGACATGCACACCAATGATTGAATTGAAAAACAGAACATGATCCAGCAATGTGTGCTTGCAGCCCAAAAAGCCAACCATATCCTGGGATGCAGCATAAGGGGGTTACCAGTAGGTTGAAGGAGGTGAATCTATGCTTCTGCTCTGGTGAGGACTGACCTGGAACACCATGTCCAGCTCTGGAGTCCTCAGCACAGGAAAATTATGGACCTGTTGGAGTGGGTCCACAGGAGAGCTGGAGCACATGTTCCATGAGGAAAGGCTGAGAAAGTTGGGGTTGTTTATCCTAAAGAAAGGGAGGGTCTGAAGAAACCTTATAGAGACCTTCCAGTACATAAAGGGGGCCTACAAAAGAGATGCAAAATAATTTTTAGTAGGGTCTGTTGTGATAGGACAATTACTCTAAACAAAAGGAGAGATGATTCAGACTAGATAGACAGAAGAAATTTTTTTACAATAAAGGTGGTGAAACACTGGAACAGGTGAGTCAGAGAAATGGCAGATGTCTCATCCACGGAAGTGTTCAAGGTCAGGTTAAATGGGGCTCTGAGCAACTTGTCTAGTGGAAGATGTCTCTGCTTAGTGCAGGGGGTTGGACTAGATGAACTTTAAAGTTTTCCACCAACCCAAACCAAGATTCTAGGATCCTAAGATTCTCAGTTAGTGATGATTAAATAATGTTTTGCAGAGCTGAAATATTTCTGCATGATCTCCTCCCTTCATTCCTCTTCCCAGAAGTTCTAGATGGAGAAACCATGAAGATATATGTCTGAAGCCCCCTGGATAAAAGATATCTGATCCCTGCATTCCTGTGTGGGAAATCAAAATACTAGGCATTCTACAGGCGAAGAGTGATAGCCCTGTTTCTTGTTTCCCCACATTTCAAAATGAATTAAACTTTAAAAAAAAGAATCCTTTTCCTTGTCAGTGACCACAAGATATATGACTTCTGATTCCAGGAAGAATTTGTGCCAAAAACCTATAAACGAAAAAGGAAAACTGATTTTGAAGGTAGAAATATTTGAAACCTGCTTCATTGCTGGAGTGTTTGTTTTGAACAACATTGTGTGGTATTGTATGTGTGCATTTGTGTGCAGGAGACAAACTTTTCCGTGTGTACTAGCAAGTAAAGTATTGCTAAAGCTTTATGTGTCTCACAACTGAGAGTTCAGAGTACAAAATTTATACATGAGACACTCATTTCATCCTTGCTCTTTGCATTTCATTTCCTGAGGCTTCAATGAATGTAAAAACAAGAAAGCTGCTGAGCAGCCATGGGCTGTAATCATGTCAGTTTTTACAAGGAGAGTAAAGCGGGGGCTCTTCAGTTGTGGCTGGAGGAACTTGAGGGAGAAAAAAGGGCAGTAGAGCATATTCATTATCATACCTAAAGCTGCCAGCACTATATAATTTTTTAGATATTTCTGCCATATCTCACATTTAAAACCTTAGAATTATAATTTTTATAAAATTAAAGGCCAACAGTATCCAGGCAAGAATAACTTTTGGGATTTATTCATGTAAAGTCCATTGCCAGATAAACATTACTTTCTTTCTTTTATATGATTCATGTAATACACTACTTAATGGTTAAAATATATATGAAGCAGTATTAAATCTATGTGTGTTTGAGATTCAACTTAAATTCTTTGTGCAAGTTTCAATTTTTTACTAGTTTATGTACAGCTATTGTTTCTAACATGTTTATTGACTATTTTTGTTGGATATATTAGGGTATATTCTCCATTCCACATAAAGGAAAATCAAATTTGAGAGACATCATTTCAAATGGTCATTTTTCTAGTGCTAGACAGAGGTAGTAGGTAGGCATGAAATGCCCTTGAAACCCTCTTTCAGGGTCAAAAAGAAGTGTAATCCTGCAACCCCATGACCTTTCAGATGCATGCATGGCAGAGGCTTGTAAAGGCAAATGCAAAACAGTAAGTGCATTCATATGCTCACTGGCACAGACTCAGTAGTATGTCCTGGACACTGCTCAAGATATCCAAAGCAGCACAAAAAACCTGTAGAAGGCTAGTTTTTTGTGTTTTTTTTTCCCTTCCCCAGTATTTTCCAGGGGACTGCAGTATTTTAAAAATAACATCACAGTACTAATTAGGACTGGGAAGCCACGGATGATGCTAATGCTTGTGTGTGTGGTTACCAGCTGTCTTTGGTACCCATCATGGACAGATGTTTTAGTAGGACCTGTTGCAGTAGAACAAGGTGTAATGATCTTAAACTAAAAGAAAAAAAAAGTAGAATCAGACTAGATAGAAAGAAGAAATTTTGTACAATGAGAGTGTTTAAACACTGGAACAGGTTGCAGATTACTCATCTGCCAGAAATAAACCAAATCCCTGGAAACATTTGAGGTCATGTTGGATGAGGTTATGAGCCACCTGATGTAGCTGAAGATGTCCTTGCTCATTGCAGAGGTATTGGAGTAGATGATGCTTTAAAAACCCTCTCCAACTCAAACTATTCTATGAATCCATCAGGAAGCTAAACGAACTCTCACCAGGGTGTGCCAGGACTGTTTTTTCTCTGGTCAGACACCCGGACCCGCTGGACAGCACATGCCCCAGCCCTTCTGAGGTAAGCACGCTGGAATTCATGAGAAAGGGTATGCAGTGTACAACAGAGTGTGCAGAATGCACAATGATGCTGTATTCATAAAGCAACACCATTCTGTGGCATTGTGTGCCCTTGTTTGACTTGCTAAATAGAGCTGCATGTTAGACAGATTTGCATGATGTTCTAATGATAGGCCCTTTGATTCTGAACTTATGCAAAATAGCAAGCTGCGGCTTAGCTCCACATGATTTGAGTTTCACAATACAAATGCATGTTACTTTCATACACTTTGTGCATTCAATTGGTAAAAGACTGCATTTAGACAGTATGGCACCTTTACCATATTGGCAGTTATCATTTAATCAGGGTAATGATTTATTTCTCTTTAATTGGGTCTGATTTTTTTAAGGTGTCTTGTTTTAAATTGTCTCCTCTTGGTGTCTGCTGGAGTTGTGTAATGTGTTGATTAACTTAGAAAGTTTGAGAAGAATAGGATAATTTGGCTGGAAAATAATAAAAATTTCAGATGAAGTCATTAATTTTGCAAAGCAACTGCCCAGATGGACTAATCTGAAACTGCCAAAACACTAAAGAGGAAATAGCAAATTTCATTTAAACTACAGTTCACTGAAGTGATGCTATTGCTAATATTTAATGCTGATGAAAATCACAGCCACAGGGTGCATTCAAACTGCATTCAAAGCAGGCCATAGGTACCTCAGTCTCTCTGTGGAGGCCCTCTTTGCTCAATATTTGGGAGAACTGTGTGTGTATCTCTCTCATTTGAAGCACTTGAAAGTAAACACTTGCAGGTCAGCATTGGGGCAGACTTGGCAGAACCTCAGCCTAACAGGCTTGGTGATCTTTCTGTGCTTGAACATATCAAAATACATACTCAAATGCCTCCAGAACGTCATACCTGCAAGGAGGTGAGTCAAACCCCCTATCAAAACTGACCCACTATAAATGGGCACCAGGAGAACAGCAGGGCCTGAGTCTGTAGCCAAAGGGACAGATGACTCAACTGAAAACAGCCTTATTCCTTTCTAAATCTTGCTTCAGAGTTCTACTTGTTCTGCTTTCAGCATCTGATGTGAAAGCACTGGCATCATGCTTTGTAGATGCTCTTTTTAGCTAGAAAACAGGTAGAATATGCTGAAAAATAAAAGGCAAAATTGAATTCTTCAAGATTTTAAAAGAACTCAAAAGATACCACTTCACAGCATGCATAGGAAAACCTCTTGGTTTGTATGGGGAATTTTTTGCCTTGTGGTTGGGTTTTTTGCTTTTTGGGAGTTTGTTTGTTTCCATTTTAATGGAATTTTTTTCCTCCTTTCAAACTGTAAGTGCATTTTTACATTTTCTCTTTCATTTTGTTTGCCAAGTCTTGTGCTACTCATCCATGCAGAACAAGTAGTACAAGGGTTTATTGAAAAATAAAACCTGCAGAAAGTGAGAGCATCACATTCCATTTCTCTAGTTCCTTAATATGCTATCCAGTTAAAATTTCTCTATGGTGATCAACCAAAGTAACCAGAATCAACAACTGGCATAGTTACAGCATGTCTCAGATTGCATGGGATCTTCTTTTATTTTTTTGGCTATGTGGAGAGAATGCGTGAAATGCAATCCAGTTAGTATCAGAAACATCTCTGCCTGCAAGAAATTACCAGTTTACATAGAAGCTCCTTTATGCTTCAATATGAGACAGAAATCTTTGTTTCAACTTCTAACAGTTACTGATCTGTGGTTGGATAAGTTTAAAAAAAAAAAAATCAAAGCTGAAAAATAGCCGCAATGAAAAGGCAATAAGGAAGCCCTTTAATACAAAGTGTCTTCACTGATGATTAGTGTGCTAAATTTTAGTTTTGATATAATTCCATTGACTTCAGTGAATATACCAGAGCCTAAGTCTAGCATTATCATGGCTACTGCCTAAGTATTCCTTCACTTAGTTTTTGCATAGCTTTTTTTATTGAAAGAAAATAAAAATTTTAAACTTGTATCAAGAAAATGTTTCAACTGTAAACACAGTATAAAAAATAAGCAATTTATTTTATCTTTACCAGGTAGGCAGATATGCACTGCTACTCCGATTTAGTAGATGAAAAAATATGGTCTGAGATATTAACATCAGTTCACACAACATTTTGGTGCAATCTGGGTATTAAACTCTGAATTTCATATGCAAATCTTTGCTCATAAATCACAGGTCACACTTGCAGTTTGTTTTTTTGATGCTTTAGTATTTTTCTTATTTATAAATGCTCCTGTATTTCAAGGGTCTGTGACTGCATGATTTAAACATATGTAAAATATAGTTTGGAATGTGTAATATGAACTTACATTTTTTAGCACATGTTGGTGACTGAAAACTGAGTGATTTATATTCCTACTGTCTCAAGAATACAGTGATAACACATAGGCATATAATGTTGAACTTAGATGAAATTAAAACCTACATCTATACTCATAAATCAAATAGTTCCCAGGAATTTTCAGAGGCATCAGGACAAGATTGTCTGTTAGAAATCCTTTGCACATGTCATTCAGCAAACTCTCAGACAATTCTCAATCACAGTTCAAGATGTACAACATGTTAGAAACTGTTACTGCTATGCAGTTCTCAAGCTTTCTAATGTCCATGGCTACCTTTTAACTTCTTTTATAGAGCAGATGCTTTTATTGACCCAAAGTTGTAATCCATAACATGCACACCATTTATACTCCAGAGTTTGGGATTTTTAAAATTTCTATCACTGAGCTCATTGCAGGTTTCAGGATGTCTACTTCTACTTTAAAATCACTTCGTCCCATGGTGTGAAGATGACACAGGTAATAGGTAATAAGTTTGTTTTCGCTTTCTTTCTTCCATAAAAACAGGGGTTTTTTTGGTGTTGTCTTACTTGAAAGTGAAAAGAGTGCCTTGAATGCTCCCTAAAAATCTCATTTGGAAACCAAATTATTAAGTACTTACTTTCATAAGCACTCCCATGACAGGTCAAAGAAATCAACCTAAGTTGATTAGTCAAGTGCTGCATTTTAAGTGACTACAAAGAGACTTCTGTATATGATTAAGTGTTCCTTTAAGAAGCCTAATTTTGTTAAGGGAGTGAAATTAATATCTAATGTATTAAGGAATGAGATCTAGTAGTTAATCTACCAGACAAATTAAAAAATTAGTCAGCATTTACCTTTCCTCTGTAAAGAAAATATATCAGAAATTATCTTTTCTGTAATAGTTGTTAAAGTCGCATATTGGGAAAGGCTGTGGGGGCTGGCTTTGAATACAATTCTAATCAAATTTTCACCATGTGTATTGTTTTCAGGTACTTTTAGTAGCTAATGAAATTTTGTTTGTGCTACCCTTCCTGGTAATTGCCATGTGTTAAGTACCATGTAAAATGCTCATGTACTTCTTGGATCTTGTTTTCTTCAGAGAAAGCACAAGAAAAGGCAGAATTTTTGTCTGTTGAAAAAAACTGACCCTTTATGTGTAAGCAAAATGAGAACTGATTTTTATTTCTGACACCAGGATGTTATCTGATAATTCTGAGGAATCAGATTTGTCAAGTGAAAAGACACCTTTTTTGTGCTGCAAGTTGTCACATTTTGTGGGTCTACACTGAAAACAAACTGTCTGATGCAACATTTAAAAGAGCACTAGCGACTTTCAGCAATAGGAGCTTAAAGAGTATTTGTTGATAGATTTTGCTTTTAAAATCTCAATACTTACATTGACACAAATGTTATGGAGATTATGGATTGTCCATCACTAAACATTTTTTTCTCTTACCCTGAATCCACCTAGAGAAAAGCACTACATGACTTTTTCAAGTCCCTCAAAATACTGAAATTCCTTTAACTCTCTCTTTCAGTGATTTAAACGTTATAAGTTTACCTTGGTACTACCATGGGTTCAGTTTAGTAGGCTGACTGTTCTAAAAGGTATCACATAAATGTGCATCTATATCTATAAACTGTCTAAAAGAAATCAGTGTTTTTGAAGGGTAGTAAAGGTCTTAACACTGATTCATCAATACAGAAACTAGGTTTGAAAGTGGCTGTTTGCCTTTTCCTTCTATTATGCATTAATCTGTCAGTTTTGCTCAGAAGAATCATGATGTGGTACCGTGTGAAAATACATATTTCTCACTTTTTTGTGACACCAGCATTGAAGTAAGTTTAGCTTTTATTTTTTCACATGTAGAACTCTTCATACGGATCCATGGGAATCTGCATAGTGTCATAACAAGAAATGATCCATGATACTTTAGGGAAATAAGAAATATAAGCAGAGTTAACAAACAAAACTGTTCCACATCCTAGTCTTTTACAGTGGCTACCCAATCATGTTTTATGATATATTCACTCATTATCCTACCCAAACTTTGATTAGAGACAGGCGATCTAGTCAAGAAAACAACAGCATATCATTTTGGTACTTGCAGCCGCTGATGTATAAGGGTTTGCAGTATGTATTTTTCTGAAGTAAAGGAATGTTTGTAAGTTCTGCAGTTTTTGCCTTATCTGCAGAAAGACAGCATTTTTTTTAGCTTAAATGAAAAAAAGCCTACTGATACCTTCTTTTTGGTCAGTCTATTCTTTTATAAAATTAAATTTCGTATCTTGGCCAGAAGAAAGAAACTAAAAGCAATGCCTTTAACAGATCAAGGCCAGCAATTTCCCAGCTCTCGGAAAGGCAATTATGCCTTGTGCTGGGCTTGTTTTTCTCTAGCAGTGATATTACAACTCAGATAATCACAATAACTGTAGATTTATCTTCCAACATTACTGTTCTTCCTGTTGTTTGGCTTCATTTTGGTTTGTCCTGAGGACCCAGGCTCAAACTTCAGTAACAACTACGGTACCCACAACTGCTCATCTCAGCTTTTTTCTCCTAAAAAAACAATGAAATCCTCAATGTTGAATACCATTTAAAAACTGTTGACAGAAAATGTCCTTAGAAACAGAAAAGACACAAGGCCTTGAGATAAAGGATGGCATCATAGGTCTAGACCTGAAATGGCTCTCTTCTACCAGTGTTTGATGTAGCACAATAGCAAAATCCTGCCAAATGCGCTGATTACTCTGATATAACTTTCAGGTTTATGATTTTTAGAACTGTTTTTAAAAAAGTCTCTTTTCTAAATATTGAAAAAGCTATAAATATCATAAACCCTAAAATGTTTTTGTTGTGCCTTTGAGTTCACTCCTTGTCTTTTCCCACACAAATAAATGTCTACGTCTATGTATGCATCTGTGTAATATGTAATATGTGTAATATTTTCTGCTAGGAGGGGAAATCTAAGCAGGAATGGCTGCTATGCCTTCTCTAGAAATTAGCCTACAGCAGGATATACAGAATCCTTAATACTATGCAATAATAGCTAATAATTCCCCTAGCTCAAGCTGCTGAGGTGAGTCCTCTTGGACAGCACAGTCATGCCATCTGCTCTCAATGATATCAGTAGCAGTTTAGAGAAATGTTTGTGTATTTTAGAATTGGCCTCAAAGTATTATAAACTGTTGGTGGTGTACTTTGACTTCTACACAATCCCTACTGGCATGATGTTGGTAATATATAGTGTTGTATTCTCAAGAACTGAGTTGTAGCTGCAGAAGAGAAGAATTCAGTCAGAAGAGCCCTAATGAAAATTGATTGTAGAGAGTGGGGGATAGAGACACAGTATATCTGTTCAGCAGGAAACCTAGCTGTAGTCATTTTTTCCCCCTTTTTCGTATAACTTATAGGCCAGAAACAAAGATAAACCCAGATCTCTGGATCTAGAGGAAAACTAATACTCTATTTAGTGTGCCAAATTTTCTTCTGGTGTATCTTGATATATCTCAATTGACTTTAGTAGAGCTCAGCCATTTTTCACCTGCCATGAATTTTGGTCTATTGCATCAGGAAATGTTCTCACTGAACTTGCTGTATGCTTTCATTTTTATTCTTTTCTATTATTGGAATTGACATATACCTTTATAAAAATCTAGGGAAAGTTTTGAGGTAAAAGGATGTCAGTTTTCTGATTAGTCTCACGAGGGAGAGAAATTTCCTTTAGAATATTTTTTTTTTTATACTTTAAATACATTTTAAAAGAAAATTGCATGTTGGGCAATGTTTTTAAAATGTTTTAAGTGATGTAGCTCTGAATGCTCTTAAATTCTGCTCTTTTAAAGTTGATTTACCCATCTCAAGTGGAAGCATGGCAATGTCTTTAATGTCTACACACATTGCTTGTGATTATCTAAGTGATGTTGCACTTTTACCTTCTGTGATAATCAATACTAAATCCCTGACCAGATAAAAAACAAAAAACTACAAGTGCACTGTCCCACTGTTTAGATTACAAAACCATCCTTTAAAAATAGACTCCTCACTATGTATAAATTTTGTGTAATGTGTAAAAGGCAGCATAGAAGTCGTATGGATTTGAGTTGTTATAAAGTTATGCTCTTTTTTATACCTACATGAAATGGATTACTTTTTTGTCTTTCATAAATTTTAAAGAGAAGAAATACTTGAATATGCTGGTAGGTAGAAAAACATATTCCTGAGTAGGTGGGCAGTACATGAATAAGAAAGGCTTCTAGCAGTGGAGTGCTGATAAGAAGCCAAATATACTCCTGTAGGTGGGGTGGGTGGGGTGGGCTGAATCAGTAGAACAAGAGAAGACAA
>VWZV01007813.1:345165-426490 GCA_013397155.1 Irena cyanogastra
AAAAAAATGGGATGATTATGTACCTATCACTGAATTTTGTGTATTTATTTGTGGAAAATAGATTGTCTCTGGCTCTTGATTTAGCTGACAAAATACTCAATAGATTTTTTTTTTTATGTTCAGCACTGAGTTTTCACTTAAGGTAGGAGTATTTACAGAGTTTCTGACTCTTGTCAGGTCTGGATTGCATTTTGTGCTTAAGAATTGTGTGAAACATCCAAGGATTTTTTTAAAGTAAACAGTCAAATGAAAAAACAACTCATTAGTGTATCTACAGAGTTTAGGCAATTCTCAGTCAGCAGTTGAAAGTGAGGTTTCAGGATCATTGTTTTTGACACAAAATGATCTTAAATTATAGTTTGCTTGTTTTCATTGAATGAAGATATTTTCCAGGTTTTCAGCTGGAAATAATGGGGAATTTTCATATTACTAGAAAGGAAGGATGATTAAACTTTTTGGATGACTAGTTTTTTTCTCAGATGTTAAAAGATCTCCCTCAGATGCCAAAAAAAAAAAAAGAAAATATACTTTCATGTAATTTGTAATTGGGCATCCAAAAAGTTTAAAGTATGAATGCCTTTAAAATTTAAAACTTAGAAAGTCAAAGCATGTAAGTAGCTTTCAAAGCCTGCCACTTTTAGTGAAAGGAGGTATAAGTCATTGAGGGAACAGGAGTAGAGATATTTTATTATTCACAAACTAGAAAAGGGTGGTTGCCCTCTACTCAAGTCAAGTTTGTTGTGGAGGATCATAAAGGAAGTAGAAAAGGCTTTGAGAGGTCTCAGGCAGAAGTCCAGTAGGAGAATTTCTGCTGACATGATCAAGGCTAAAATAATGAGACCTCTATAGCATGAAATTTTGTGGTGGAAAAGTGAAAGAATTATTAGTGATTGAGCAATAGATTTTGTCTTATCAGGAAATAATTACTAATGGGAGGGAAGAGATTAGAAGTTTTTTACTGTCAGATTGTTGGGTTTTTTTTCATGTAAACAGAGTTTAGAGTAAACACTAAAAACTTTAGTGTCTGAATCAAATTAAAAAAAGAACCTTGTTTTTCAGCGTTAAATTTATTGAATATTTTGATTAAATTTGGGGTTGTTTTGGAAATGTATACAAGCTAAGTATGGTTTTCTGTAGATGTTGTAATACTTAATGACAGCTAAGCATCATGGTGAGTGGCATGTTAGAAAAGCTGGAGATAAATGGATTGCTGCAGGGATGCACAAACTGTTATTTGAGCACAAGAATATTGATAGAGTACATCTAGATTAATGTTCAAGTAGACATCTTTCTTCTAGCCCCTTTTCCTCAAGGTCTGGCATCTAGTATCCCCTCTTAACAGACTCACAGAATCTATTTATGTTGCAGAAGGCTTCTGAGACCATGGAGTCCAGTTTATGACTGAACACCACTGCATCAACTAGACCACGGCACTGAGTGCTATGGGCAGTCTATCCTTAAACACTTCCAGGGATGATGACTCTGCCACCTCCCTCAGCAGCTCATTCTGATATCTAATGGCCCTTTGTGTGAAGAATTTCTTTCTGATGCCGAACTCTAACCTCCCCCAGTGCTGCTTAAGACTATGTCTTCTTGTCCTATTGCTAGTCACCTCCTCACATGATGTATTCCAGACCTTTCACCAGCTTCTTTGCCCTTCTATGGATGTGCCCTAGCACCTCAGTGCCCTTCCTGAATTGAAGGGCCCAGAACTGGACACAGAACTCAAAGTGCAGCCTCATCAATGCTTAGTACAGGAGAAGAATTAGGGAAGTGATGGCTGCACTATTTCTGGTACAAGCCAAGGTGTCATTGGCCTCCTTAGGCACCTGGGCACATGGCTGGCTCATGTTCAGCTGTCTGCCAACCTGTAGTCCCGGGTCCCTTTCTGCTGGAACACTTTTCAGCCTCTCTTTCCCCAGCCTGTAGCTCTGCACGATGTTATTGCAGCCAAAGTGCAGGACCTGGCATTTGGTCTTGTTGAGCTCAGCTCTTGTTGGTCTCAGTCCATCATACCAGGCTGCCCAGATCCCACTGCAGGGTCTTCCTACTCCCCAGCAGATGGACACTCCAACCCAGCTTGGTGTTGTGTGCAAATTGACTAATGTTAGACTCAATCTCCCAATCCAGATCATCAATAAAGGTGCTGGACAATTCCTTCTTCCTTGGCTCATACTGTGGAAGGGTCCCAGAGCTCAGGAACAAGATTGCTCTTGTAGGTACTTAAATCAGATGACATACTCCAGGACCACATGTAATATCATCCAACTGTTAATTGAGTGCCCACACCCCAGATCAGACTAAAGCTGTGCCAAAGTAACTCCCCCTCATTATTGACTGTTTCACTCTGCAGATTCACTCCTGTTTGGCTGTACTACTTGTTAATGTAGACCACACTCAACCATCAGCTTAGTAATGTGCCATATGCTTCTCTTTCACCACCCAGAAATGGATGAAACATGATTTATACAGATCAGATGGAGAAGAGAGTAAATCAGGATGAAGCCATTCAGTTGAATGTTTCTTGCTAACAAAAATATTTATCCCTAGTGAATCCTTGTATTAATATTAATATCAAAACAATTTTAAACACAGTCTTGTATCTGAGGATCTTTTCTTCACGCAGCACAAGTACATATTTGATACATTCTAACAAGCATCTATAGGTCTAAAAATACATAAGTTTATATAAAAACAAGAAAATATTCAAGATTCTGTAATATGGTACAAATGCCAAATTGCAACAAAATTTAAAGTTAATTAGATAGTTATTATAGTGCACTAAAAGATTTTTTTTCTTTTCAGGGCAGCAAAAATACCGGCTGTGCAGTGCTGTGTATGATTTATTTATAGGCTGCTAATGAAGACATATCTAATCATCATAATTAATTGGTATTTTAGTGCTTTGGGGCCTAATCACCGAAAATTTCATATGTTGGCTCAAACAGATCTAATCTGTGAGGCAAAAATTCAGAAGGAAACTTGATTTTTCTTTGCTCAAATTTGCTTTTCCATTGAGCTTAACTAATATGTGGTGATTATAATTTAACCCTCTAAACACAGCATATGTTGAAATGCTGTAAAAATGAGCTGGGTGACGATGATTTGCAGGGATACTGTTACATGACACCCATTTCCTATTTTCTATAGGAATATACTTTAGTTCGGTCTGATACTAACCTTTTTTTATCAGCATTGCATCAGCAAAACTGTCCACTACTTTTTGTAACTACCCACACAATTTCCTGCTATTTCTTATTATTTTGTGTTCTAGACTCACATATGTAAAAAAACCCATAAAACGTCATGTAGTTCTGTAAACTTTCTCTTCAGTTGTGTATTTGTGCCTACATTCCCCATCACTCTACTAATGGTCAATAAATGTATGTTATGAGTTAGTAGTCTGGTTTAATTTTAACTACAGAAAATAATGTACATTTAACTTCATTATGAGAATGATTCTTCACAGGTATTATAGAATTAATTTATGTTCTCGGTTTTAAATAAATGTGTACACATAAATATATATAGTGCAATATGGATATGCATATATATATATATATATACACACACACATACATACTCTTTAATTCCATGAATATAACTCCTTGTTCAATTTTTCAGATATGAATGATGAATATATCATTTCATACCCATGAAATGAATACTCCCACCTTCCTGTGTTGTCAATGATGTGGGTATGATAGGCCTTCATTATAGCAGCAATAGCACTTCCATTTTTGGCTAAAATAGCTGTTCCAAAAAGTAACCGCAATAATCATCTTCCATCTTGCCAGATATTGACTACTGGGCTAGAGGAACTGTATGCTCTTTGTAAATGTACATTATAACACAGAAAGTAATAGATTGTGTTGCTTTTATTCTTTTTCTATTATTTTTTAAAAATAATTTTAACTCCTACATCTTCCACTAAATATACTAACCTCTACTGTTACTACAAGTGGCATATAACAAAATAATTCTACTAGATTATTTTTTTGATGTTTATCCCTCAATCTTTGTCAGTTTTTATTTTCTACACATTTCAGAAACAGCAATTTTATTTAACAGTTTCTCAGTGTATATCTCAGGTCTCTATTACATTTCATGAATCTGAATTTTCAAGGATGACATTTTCTCAAGTATTTGTGATTGGCACAGGTTTTATGTTTTCAAATGTTAGGAAGCAATCTTGATAGCTGTAAAACACTTTGTCCTGTTTAGAATGTTCATGAATACATTATCAGAAGTGGCACACAGTGTAAGGAGTCTGGCAGAAAACTGTTGTGCAAGGAATCCTGGAACCTGAAATCAAGACGCTCTCCTCCCAAAACACTGACATTATGAATTGTATGAAAGAAGAATGTCCATTAGCTGTTAATTCTACTAGCAGCAATTCTTATTAACCATTTCTAGGCTTGCAAATGAGGCAAAGGTCATTAAATACTTCCTTTACTTCCAGTAAAGTGCTTGAACTCAAACAAACCAATACAAACGTGTTCCAGTGCAGTGCTTAAATGGCATGCATGCCATTCCAGCTAGTGCACTTTAAGGGTATCATATGAAGCTAATTACGTGCCCTCATGAGTAATCTATCTCTGCTTGGACTTAAACAATTGGTTTCCTATTACGAAAGAAATCACTTTATTTCTTCTGCTCAAGGAGAAACACTTTTAGCTATTTTTAAGTGTCCCATCTAAGTTCCAAGATAAAATTATTTAAATGATAAATACAAGTGCTACTCCATTCTTCAAGAGAAGAAATGGGAAAAGACTGCATGATTTAGCTGAGCCTACGAGGAGAACCAAAAAAACCCACGTCAAAACAAAAAAATAAACAAATAGAAAAAAAACCAAAAAAAAACCCCCAAAAAACCCAAAAGAAGCAAAACCCAAGCCACAAAAAGAAAAAGAAACAAACACACCACAGCCACAGGGACATAGTTAAAAGTAGCAACATCTGTATCATCCTTTCAGGTTCCAGACATGAGCTGGTAAGGCCATTAATACTACAGTTTATAACAGATGGCCATTCTTGTTTGGACATACACATACATCATCAAATTTCCCTTTGAGTTTCATCCTCTTTAGTTCCCAGCGAAGTCAATAGGAGTTTCATCTGTGTAAAGAAGAAAAGAAATGGATCTGCAGGGATATTTTTCCTTTGTCTTAAGTGATGTATTGTTAAATGTAGAGATTAACACAGAAAGGAAAAATGTCATCAGGACCAACTCACAAAGAATTTTGTTTAAATCCTTGTGAGATAAAAGTCAATTGATATTTAACTTTCTGAAGGTTAAAACTTTCACGAAGTTCTCTAATGAAACCAAGAGTAAGAAAATCTTCAACAGATATTCTATATCTACATTCCTTTGTCTGATGTTATATTCCTTGAGGATCCTCAACAAACCAGGGTCCATTATCTATTTTCCTGTCCTTCAGCGTGCAAGGACACTCAAATTAAGTATATCTGTCCACGAATCTGAGGAAATAATAATTTTTGAGAATAACTCTTCTGATCATCTCTTTTGTGGTTTAAACCAAATCACCACCAACCAAAAAACACAAACAAAATCTCACAAAACCATGAAAGAACTAAAAGTCTTTTCAAGAGGACATAACTTCAGCTTTAGATGACCCTATAGAATGCTTTTGATTTTTAACTAGCTTAGAGACACAGGAAGAAATCTATTATTTCATGCATAGTTTACTTACCAATGTCATAATGGCAGAAGTATTCCCCTGTGGAATTTGAAATACCATGATCAGCTCTGTAAACCTATTCTGACTAATCATATTTATTCTGATTGATTGAGCTAATTGAAAAACAGCACAGATATTCCCTCTAGGTGCATTTTTCTCTTATTATATTTGTATGAAAATAAAAAAGGATGTTTTCAATCATCAAAGAAATTATTATTTTGGTTCTTCTTAACCTACCAGAACAGATTGCACGTCTGAATATTATTAGTCTAACAGGTAAGCAATCTGTTTTCAGAGTTTGACCATACTAAATTTAACCATTAAAGGTCTAATATATTTGGAATGGTGTGTTCATCACATCATTCTTAATGCTAATAAGTTATTTTTTTCCCCTGAGTGATGCCATCTGTATCTACTTTGACAATATTGCCTGACCACAAAAATTGTTCTCAGCCTTCTCATCAGGACCACCACTCACCTCATGCATTTAGTGATGTTACCTACTCTATTTACTTGACTCTCAGAGCATGCTGAAAGGCATCTGTTCTAGTGACCATCATGCTTAATGGCAGCTATGCATCTATGCTAGAGAAATGAGGAAAAAGCTGGAAATAATAATTTTTGATTAATGAAGAATCAAAAATTGCAGGCTGAAAGATTAGGCTTAACTTGAAAACTGGTGCAACAAATTTCCACAGAAACAGCACAGCATTGCCTTCTTACTTATAAGATGCTTCAATACTGAGATCTATTCTCATACAGAAAAAGAAAAAAAAGGAAAGATTAAATGGAGATTAGCTTTTCTTAGGTTCCATTAGGTGTCTAATGCAGAGGCAAAAGAACTTATGTGTTGTAAAGGCCAGAGAAAATGAGTATCAGAACTTTTGGATGATTATCTAGCATGTACCTAACTGCAGTTTAGATTTCAGGTTTAAGGTATTTTATAAGTAGTTTGCCTCATAGAATTTTAAGTACTGGATCTTCTTCTTTTGATAAAATATAGGGTATAGAAAGAAATTTAAAATATTAAAATAAAAATACTAAAAGTGTTAAATCTAACATTCAGAAACTACAGTAACTTAAAGGGAAGATAACTGAATCATATCACTAAGGCTAGTAAACTAGTAAATGAAAAGTAAATGTATTTTTCTCCAAGGAGAAGTGAAGATGAGAAATATCTATTGTAAAACTCCTATATAATAATTGGAAGAAAGGAGACTATGTCTCCACATGGATAAATTTTCCATGATGATATAACTTTCAGTGCATTAAAGTTGTGTCATGCTCAGTGGCTTAGTTTATAAAGATATCAGGGGAAGCCAAAAGAGCAACCAAAATATACGAAAACTTTCTGAGATCAACATTTACTTTACAGTCTTGCAGAATTCTTTATTCAGCAACTCTTTCTATAATTTTAGATGCGCTGAACCCCTGAATCACCTTTTAAATTTTGTTTCCAAAAGTGGAACCATACATTGGAGACTTAATTTAGCTCTGAATTTCTTTCACATAATTGGTCCCAACAAATATTCTTAAGACACATAAGAACAAATGTGGATATTGAATAACTGAGGAGGACAAATATATACACAGAAACATAATTCTGAATTGCAACAAAAGATAAACCAATCTTTTTTTCAAAATTATGTCCTAGAATACAATGTCATATCTGAAGCTTTGCAAGATATTCTTGCAAAAAATTCCCATAAATCTATGTGTGTGCAAGAACTCACATCAGCAGTGTTCATACAGCTATCTCAAAAGTTTTTGGGAACTTTTGGAATAATTCAGACATGGACTATGAAAAAAATTGTGTCACATAAATGATCAGAAGAAGAACATTAAGTGTAGCAAATAGCTGAGCTTTTCTTAACAGGTCACAAGTTGTCCCATTTCACAAAAACAAAGAAATTCAACTCACAGAATCATCAGTATGAAACAATATTCTACCCAAAGCTTTGGCACTGTTCAACATCAAAAAATATAATGATTGACAGAACCCTACTGTTTTACAATCCCTATAAATGCTTTTCTTTATCTGTGAGTATCACAAGGAGATTTGAAACAAATAGTGCAATATTTTGAACACTGAGAAGAAAACAATTTCTATTGTTTGATGAAAAGTGCAATTTTACAAGGATACTCAGTGGCTTGTGCCATCACTTCACTGCATGCATGCCAAATTCACAATTGATTCTGACATGTCCTTTACCAACTAATTATTGGTGAAAGAAACTTGTGAATAAAAATCAGAAACTATTTGGTGGTAGTCATATCATAGTACTTTTCAAAGGAATATGGTTTTCGTCCACTAGTTTATTGACTTATTTCCTGATGATTATGATATAACGAGCAAGTGTTGCTTCATCATAAACCATATAATTTTTTACTGCTTGTTAAACAGAAACTGTATTTGATCATGACCACCATTAGCTGGCATTTCTTATTAGTTATAATGAGGAGCTGTAGCAAACTATGTTGCACACTTCTGGAGAATGTTTTTCTGACTGAAATGATACATGGTGCAATAAAAGTTAGTCTTTTATTTTCTTTTTATCTGTTGATGTGCTGTTGGTGTTCTGCTCTAAAACATGTTGACTGCATTGTTTTTCTCATCTAAAATGTAGTTATAAGGATGAAGCTAGTCACATCAGAGGATTTATCTGTCTTTCACCATTCTTTATGTACTTCCTGCATCTTCTCTCATGTGCAGTCTTTCCAAAGATTAAAGAGCTGGCAAAGCAAACTCCATCTACTTTCTATTTTTCCTACATTACCACATTTTTATGGTGTTGGGGATTTTTTTGCATTTTTTAGTTTGGTTTTTTTTNAAAAAGCATGCCTATGTAACAGGATATCTCACTACCAAAACAGGCTGAAGGATGTCCCATTCTGGGCCCCTCACTACAGAAAGGACATTGAGGCACTGGAGGGTGTCCAAAGAGAAACAAAGCTAGTAAAAATCCTGTGAGTGACTAAGGGAGTTGGGGTTGTTCAGCCTGGAGATAAGGAAGCTCAGGTGGACCTTGTCATGCTCTACAACTATGTGAAGGAAGACTGTGGCAAGGGGGGGGACAGTCCCCTCTCCCAAATAATAAATTATAGGATGAGAAGAAACAGCCTCAAGTTGTGCCAGGGAAGATTTAGATTGGATATCAGGGTTGTGAAGCACTGGAACAGATTGACCAGGGAAGTGGTGGAATCACCATCCTTGGAGGTATTTAAAAGATGTGTAGATCTGGAACTCAGGGATGTGATTTAATGGTGGACTTGGCTAAAGTTAAAGATTTTACTTAATGACTTTAAGGTTCTTTTCTAACCTAAAAGGTTCTATGATAACATACACTTGAAGAGAGAAATAACAACGTAGAATCATCAGCTGTTCAAATTTTTGTTTGACACTTCCACTGTGCGTATTTATTTAGTGGCTCAAATTCTACTTGCTTAACTAAAATTTGTCCTTACTTTTCTTCCTTAAAGTGTTCTTCATTGCACCATTTCTTGATCATGATGGAAAAAGCCATTTTTCTGCTACAACCTCAGTTTAAATTCAACTCAAGTACCACTATGGGTCTTCATATTTACATTCTGTTTAACTGTGATGAGAATTGCAATTCTTTATCCGTTTGTACAATAAAATAATTTCTCTTGATCTATAAAGCTAAACCATTTGTCCATTTTTCTTCTCACATCTCAATTACTTCAACATCTACTATATCAAAAGCAGCACCATCCAACACCCACTACTTCAGAATGCTGCAAAATTGCTTTTCTATATATTTCTTTGCATTCACTGGATCTGTATACTAATTTTGATTAAAAATTATGCCTCTCTCTACTTTTCACAGCACTTCCTATTTGCTTGACTGCTTCCTAGTCATCTGAAACATCCATTCTTCATTCAAAGTTTGATTTAAAGTTTTAGGACAGAAATTTAAATTTTTGGTTCATTTTTAAACAGTATGATCCATAATTTCTTCTGCCATATCCTCCATGCTTGAGAGACTCTTTTCATGTACAGCTGCCAAACAACAGCATTGTCTTCCTTCTGCTGCCTGAATGATGTCACACTAACTTGATTGCTTCTATCCTACTTTCTCTTTCCTTGGAACTCCCTCATTTAGCTGAATGCATCTACTTTCTCTTGTCCTGCACTCTGGCTGGCAGTTACTTGAAATAAGAAATTGTTGTCTCGATATATTCTCATAATGCCTAACATAATGGTGTTTGAGATCTAAGAACTAAGGCTCGAAACTGGTGGACAGCCAACACAGCTAACAAGATGACTTGATGGTGGAAACTATCACTTGCCCTTGCCTTGAGAAAACTGCTGAAGGATTATTCACCTTAGACTCTTAATATTTTGCATTGAAATCAGGGAGAAGCCCAGGGAAGCTCACCAGAGAGCTAAGATGCACTGTGCATTAACAGAAGTTTTTTGCTTTGGCAAAGGATATAAAATTAAGATAATATCGACTGTCATTCTAACAGAAGAGTGGTTTTGTTGTTGTTTTTGTTTTTTCACTCCAATATAGATGGAGCAAATCAATTTAAATGCAACAAAGCTAAACATTCAGGTGTCTTTTCTGTGACCTTCAAAGGGGGAATGTCTCTCCTCTTACACATGATCCACTAAGATCAATTTTCAAAATCCACTGAAAGTTAAAAATATTTCAGGTTCTTTTTCCAGGCAAAGAGGCTGTGACAGAAGGTAAAAAGGAGCACCCTAGGAAGGTAATTCAGTTATGTGCAAAGAACCACTTTATCTTTCTGAAAAGCAGATAAGGTTCCTAGCAGGAGAGGACCACATACTCTACAAGCCTTATGGGCATATGCAAGACCTCATGCCACCAGAAAACGTCTTGATGAAGTGGAATGTGCTGTTCTGTTAATTAAACCAACATCTTAATTAAAATACATTCCTTCAAATATAAAACAGTTTATGTGAGTACCCCCTGGGATGCCTCTGTTATTTTTTTTCAATTTATTTAGTTTTTAGCATTTTGAATTGAATATATAATTAATTACAGGTGAAATTTTAAAACGCAAGTCTAGTTGATTCTGATCACATTAGCTGTCACAGAGAATCCTGCAGGATCCTCCTTCAGAACTTCATGAGCTTTTCCACAGCATGAAGTCTGAGAAATTATCTTTTCTTTATGTGAAATCTTCTGGAGCCTGGAACCCTTGTGTCATCTCTTTTGCTTTGGTAAGCTTTTTTCTAATTTCTTTTTTTTTCCCCACAAAGTCATACTGGCTGCCAATACATCAGCAGCTTCCTGAGATATATTTCCCTAAGTTTAGGTAATACATACCTTACCTTATGGACACAAGTAAGGTATCCAGGCTGTCAGAGAGAATTTCACAAACAACATAGCAATTCTCCTATGGGAAACTTCTAAAGACAAGCAAGTGTGCTTCCATACCCTGGAGATTTAAAGGGGTGATTCAATGTTATATTGTTATGTTGACATATATAATTTTTTTCAAAGTCTAGTAATCCTTTAGGGAGATGGAATGGGGCAAATTTGAAGGGGCCAGTACAATCATCCAAGACATTGAAAAAATGTCTTTTATTTTGACTGTACAAATCAAAGTAGATAAATAATGCTTAAAAGTAAGCATTCATTTTCTTTAGGAGGAACACTAGTATAGAAATCCCTTCTCCCTAATGCATTAATATCCTTTCATGTTTCATTGATATTGTTAGTGCATATTCATGACCACAGGAATGAAAGTATTCTGTATTCTCTACTGCACCTATTTCTTCTTTCCTACAAATAAGGGGCATAAAAACCCCAACCCCCCTGCCAATCCCCCATAACCAATTTTAAAAAAACCCTGAAAAAAACCAATACCCACCAACTCCCTCCCCAAAAAACCAAGCAACAAGCTAAAAATCTCAAAACCCACCAAAAAGCCAAACAACAACAACAACAACAAAAAACAGAAAAGCAAAGACAAAAAACTTGTTCTGTGATAATTTCCATGGTTTCCAAAGTCTTCCTTTCCCATCTAGGCTCTCCTGAGTCAAACAAAGAGTAGTTAACTTTTCCATGAGAAAAATATTTTCCTTCTAGACAGTTAGCTATTTTCACAAAGCTTGTGGAATCTTGTGGTTTTTGAGATATCTATCTCTCAGAATCAGTTGACACTGACCAATAATTCCAGAAGTTCCTGTTGAAATATTGTCCTGTATATTCATGCACATGAGCATACACCTGAATATGTACCAAGTATTTGGTTACAATTAGTAGATCTATTTAGGAATCTATTAGGATCTATTTACTATTTAGGAAAACAGACAAAAAAAAGTTTCCTGAAACAAAAATAAATAATTAGCACTAATGAAGATGATAAATGCTTAAATTTTAGGATAAAATTTTAAAATATTCATATCATATAAGTACATAAATATCTATTAAAGATATAGATGTCACATATATACATAACGTGTTTTTAAACATACCTATAGACAAATGATATTTTATAAGATTTTTACCTTAGTTATATTTGGTTACCAGTTTTGTCATATAAAGAAGTAGGTAGAGTAACACAGAAGGGTGAGCAAATCAACTGTCAATACACATATTAATACAAAAAAATTAAAAAGGAAACAAAAATAGGTCCAATTAAACACCTCAGTGGCAATGGAATTCTTACCTCATAGGCAAAAGCATAATTAAGTGTAGAGGCAATATCTATAATTGATCTATCTATCTATCTATCTATCAATAAATAACTATCTATAATCATACACAATTGGCATGTCATTATTCATATTACAGAAAGAACAAACAAGAACAGAAAGCAATAATAGTCTTAAAGAACTGAGTTCCAAATAAGTAAGCTTTGCAATCTCTTCCTCTCATTTTTTTCAAGTATGTTCATTAAAACTATCTGACAACATTATGTGAAAAACATTTTTCTTCTACCTATTCTCCATAAGAACAACATGAAGCATAGGAAGGAATAGAATGACCACAGTGCATCAGGCCCTAGTTTAAAAAAAAATCAGCTGAATAGCATGAGAATTACCAAGAAAAATAATGCCTTTTTTTTCGTTGTTGTTAAAAAGAATTGGCCATTTCTCTACATCAGAAGTAAATAAGTCCTTGCTTTGCATTGAACTGAAATATGGGAAGTTGAGAGTGATAACATGAGCATTTGCGAACAGTGGACTGATCTGGTATATTCTTGATGGATGTAACAATAAAAGGGAAACCAAAAAATTTCCCTGTCTTGCTAAAAATTGATTGATATTTTACTGGAGAAAATAGGAGTTTTTATCACTAATGCTTTTTACTTCATTATTCAATATTATAATTTTCAAATATTCTTTAAGGTGCAAAATTACACTACGTAACATACTACAATCCCAGTGCCATTTGATTTTATGTTCACTCACATCTTCCAAACCTGATTAAATTAGCTAGATTAGAGCTTGCAAATGTAGACATAAGGATGGATGGGAAATCTTTGAGGGTGTGTGTTGGCTTGGAAAGCCCCCCAAGTCAGAACTGTATGTTGTTGCAGTATGTTTCCTTAGTTTACTCAGATGCCTACAAATGCATATACTGAGGATGCAGTATAAGCATCTGTGTTTGGTAACTCGATCCATATTCATTTCAGAAGCTGGGTTATGGGGTCTTTTATCTCAGTGTTTTGATGTTGAATTCAGATCAGGTATTTTCCTGAACCACCCTGTGCAGATGTTGTCACCATCAAACAGTGGTTTGGTTCTCTCACTTAGCCAGAGTACCAGAATCTTGGGGCAGATATTAAGTCACGGTACATGGTAAGACCATAGTGTCTAAGCACTCAAAGATCTGATAAAAGCTCTTCAGAAGTTTTCAAAAGATGTGTATATATGGAGTCTGCAGTGCTGGGTTAGTGGTTGGACTTTATGATCTTAGAGGTCTTTTCCAACCCAGACTGTTGTATGATTCTATGATAAGGGTTAAGGCAAACAGACAGGGCTAGATTAGGGATATCAAATAGACTTCTGCATGTTTAGGTACATGTTCTACGAACATATGAGTTTGGTTTCCAGCTCTATCAGTCCTTTCTTCTCACATATTTAAAATCTTGACTAGAATAAGTCTCAGAGTTGAGGGATGAGTAATGCCTTTTTTATTTTAAAAGATAAGAGGTGTTTAAAACTATTGTGTCCATCATATGAGGGTATATTATGGAGAAAAGAAAAGTAGCTTGGTGCCAGGAAAAAGAGCAGTGACCACTGGATGATGCATCTGTGCCATCTACTTTAACCTGGGATGTTAGATGTAGCCATCAAGGGGGCTGAACCGAAATTAGGAAACCATAACGTGACAGGCTGCCCTTTCTTCACATTTTTGCTCTGTGGAAGAGGGAATTTGACTTATTGGAAATACAATCTTAATGGACTAAAGTAACTCAGTGCCCAGTGTTTGGCCTCCTCAGCCAGCTAGTGGAGTTTTATAACATATTTCAACAATATGCTAATTGCTAATGAGCTAACTTGCTAATTAACATCAAACAGAACATATCAATGAATTCAGTGTCTTTCAAACTGAGGCAATTCAATATAATGGGGAATTATTCGGTAAAATTTGTGTTTTGAGTCAATCCTCATGCTGACCAAAACCACTCTATTGCTCCCTTCCACAGTTACACAAGGAAGACAAAATACAACTAAAAGTTTAGAGGTTGGAATAAGGACAGGGGAGAGATCACTCAGCAATTACCATCACAGAGAAAACAGCCAATTTAGGGAAATAATTTAATTTCTTGCCGATCAAAACAGAGTACTATAATGAGAAATCAACCTGAAATCTTAAAAACACTTTTCCCCACCCTCTCTTCTCCCTGGGCTCAACTTTACTGCTCAGTTTTCTACCTCCTCTCCACCAGTAGGGAAGGGAGATGGGGAATGGGGATTATGGACAGTGCATCACATGTTGTCGCTGCTTCTGCTTTCTCCTCAGAGGGAGAACTCCTCACACTCTTCCCCTGCTCCAGCGTGGGGTCCCTCCTTTGGTGTGCTCCCTTGTGTTCTTCAAGAACAGACTCCCCCGGTGTGGGTCCCCCACATGGTCACAAGTCCTAGCAGTAAATCTGCTCCAGCAAGAGCTCGTTTTTCCATGGATCCATGAGTCCTGCCAGGAACCTGCTCCAGCATGAGCTTCCCTTACGGTCACAGCCGCCTCCATGCACACCCACCTGCTTTGGTGTTGGTGTCTCCACAAGCTGTGGGGGATGTCTGCTTCATCATGGGGCTCCTTGGGCTGCAGGGGCACAGCTGCCTCACCATGGTCTGCACTAGGGGCTGCGGGGGAATCTCTGCTCTGGCACCTGGAGCATCTTCCCCTCACTTCTTCCCTGTCCTCCACGTCTGCAGAGCTTTTTCTGTCACATATTCTCACTCCACTTCTCTGGCTGCTACCACCACCATTGATGGGCTCAACCTTGGCCAATGGAGGTCCATCTTGGCACTGGCTGTGTCAGACACAGGGGCATCTCCTAGCACCTTCTCCCAAAAGCCAGCCCTATAAACCCCCTCATTACCAAAACCTGGCCACACAAACCAATTTATTTCAAAGAAACTAAGAAAGAAAAAAATGAAATAATTCCTAATGTTAATTAATATGTGTGTTTTTAAATAATGAAATACATTTATTTGTTGTCAGGAAAACATGAATTTACTACATGTTCAGTCTGTTCAGTCATTTTTCCCTAGTCCCTAATTTTCCTAGCTATTTATAGAGTATAAGCAAATGCTTACAGTCTTTTTCTTTCTATCCTTTAAATCAAAGGAATAACAAATTAAAATTATGCATTCTAGGAAGGTATTAATTTGTACACTTTTTTATTTTTTAAGATGAATGATGAAGACACCACCCTTTCCTTTCATTTACATAAAATATTGCAAAATTAAATAGAAGTTGTTTGTCTGATGTTTGTTTTATGGTGGTTGAGGTTTTTTCTTTTTTTTTTTTTCTTTTTTTCTTTTTCTATTTCTGGAAGTAGTGTACTGTAAACAAAACAAGAATATATTTATTTTCACATTTCCTTATACCAAGGGACATGATGACGCATTGCTTTAGAGATGCATCTGTCTTATTGAGCCACATAAAGTGACATGATACAATGTGACATGTTGATGAACAGTGTGACACAAGGTACATATTTCAATGTATCATTCAAGGCAGAATTATAACAAGGCTAGTCCCAGATTTAAAAAGAACAGAGCTCTCTACATTCTAGTTTCTTTTTTTTTTTTTTTTTTCATTCTAGGAACTATAGAGATTGCCTAAAAAATATGTCCCTTGATAGAATCCCAGGATCATAAAATCATGGACAATTCTAAATTGGAAGGGACCCATCAGGATCATTGAGTCCAACTCCTGATCCTGCACAGGACACCCCAGGAATCACACTGTGTGCCTGAGAGCATGCTCCAAATGCATCTTGAACTCTGCAAGACTTGGTCCTGTGACCGCTTCCCTGGTCCTGTTCCAGTGCCCAGCCACCCACTGTGCTTCCAACATCCAACATAAACCTCCTTTATCACTACTTCAAAGCTTCAGGAGTACTCTAGGACCAGTAGTAATCTACTTGATAGTGTTCATCACACGGGAAACAATTTTCTTAGCATGAATTTTTAATCTGGCTAAAAAAAATACCCACAGTATCATTTAAATAGGAAAATTGTTTTAAAAAGTTATTGAATCTTGTTCTGGTTCTGTGTGATATCAAGTTGTGAATAAGGTAGGCAGAAAGAAAAAGTAAATTTATTTCAGGAGAAAATTGTGAAGAATTTTAGCTGACAGCTGTTGCTTATGAGAATGCATTTCTGTACAGCAGTTATTGTTCTGTTATTACTGGACTCTGTTAGACTCATGATATATGTAGGAGTTTGAATACAGCAGTAGCACAATATTGGATACTTAAACAGAAAGATTTATTCACTTCTAAATTGTGTGAACTGTGCTTATGTGCTGTAAACTGGGCCATACTAGGAGTTAAAAGATGTATAATGCAACTTTAAGGAGAAAAGTCTTTCTCACATTTATATTTTAATTTATTTACTAGATTTTATCATTAAATGATACAGTTGCAAGATAGAAATTATGAAGTAGAGGGTTGCTAAATGGGATTCAGAGAGAATATGAAAAAATATAAAATATAAATAAAGAAAACCAGGAATTTTGTAATGACAGGTTGCAGGAGCTGCAAAAGAAAATGCTCATACTCAGTGCTCATAGAATCTTAAGAGAAGAAAAAACACAGAGGACAAATTAGGATAACTCCATATGTTCATGTTGTATGTTTGGCCTCTCATCTGAACCTACAAGCCATCTCTTTATTCACATATAACTCCCCAGGATTCTCAAAGGAGCCAGCTTTCTTGGATATATTCAGGCCTCTCTCAAATATACTGCCTGATAATGAGGGATGAAGAAAATCAGGTCACTGACAACTCAGAGATGCTGAAATTTGCCTGTGTATGATTACTAGAGGCCTTGTACTAAGGCCAAATACAAGTTTTGATGTAGTCCCAGGGGAGTCTCACTATTTACCTTCATTGGTTTCAAACAGAATTCTCTTCTGTAACTGGTTCAGATTAGTAATGCAGCCTTTCTAGAAAACAAATGAGACCACACAGAAAGTTTTAAGATAGTTTTTAATGAGCACAAATACTGGTATACAGTGATTACAAAAACCAAAAGGAAATGAAATAACTTTTTTATTTTCTGCGGTCTCCATCATCTCTAATATTAGTTCTGTAGCCTTAGGTGCAGGCGGGATGCTTTGGACTCTATTCTCAAAGCCAGCAACATAAAGAAAAAACCAAAACCAAAAGAAACCCCACAAACCCGCTGTGAATCTCCTTTTATACTCAAATTCAATCCATAAGAGTGAAAAGTCAGATCCATTGAAGTTAATGGGAAAACTTTCACTGACTACACTGAGGCCAAGATTTCATTTGCTGTAAAAAGAAAAAAAATCTTTTACATTTTCCTGTTTCTTTCATGAACCTTATTAAAAAAGGCATCATTATAAAGGCTTAGGGTTAATTCATGCAGTTGCAAGTGATACAAAGCAGTACAGAATTTGACTCATTCTATAAATTGGAATCAAAGTAGTGAATTGCATGGGAAATGGTGCTAGCCTTAAAGAATTGTTGATTATCAATAATTATGATGCCTGTGATGAGTACTTTGACTTTTACAGTTCCCTGCAATTTACATGATTTAGATGTATATAAGGGAGAAAAATGAAACATGAGCTTCAGCCTATTTGGGGAAATAAAATTTAAAAAAAAAAAAAGAGTAAAACCAAACCTTCATTTCTCAACAGAGTAACTAGATAGATTGCATTTGAGAGCCATCAACACTATCAGCATTTAAAAGACAACGAGACAGTGAGAGCAAAAATAGTGTGATAAAACAATTCACAAATAATATCAGGAAAATTGAAATTTCAACATTGCTGTCACTCTGCTGACTGAGTTGAAGAGGTGAGCTGATGTAGGGCTTTTTTTTAAGCTGTGATTGGCCTGCCAGCATGGATTTGTGTTGTCATGCTGAGGGCCCCTCTAATAGCCCAGAGGTAGCAGGTGGCTGCTGACTTACAGAGGCTTGCATCTATTTTATTATTTGTTGGCTCTTTTATCCCTGACAGATTCAAACACAAATAAATTCAATCAAGAACCTCTACCTTTCTATGATTCCATTTGGTACCTGTAGCGAGCTGCAGCGCATTTCTGAAATAACATGACAACTGTCCCAGTGATGTGACTAGAGGTAAACAAGATGTTTTATATCCTTGGTGGTGATGGCTGGGCATCTGAAACAGGGAAGAAAAGAAATGTGAGTTTCTTGTGGAGTTCACAATGGGGAAAACCAGTGCACTTCAGGACAGAGGCCTTAGAAATTTTTCCTTAGAAATCGAAAGGTGCAAAATAAAGCAAACTATTGTTCTGAGTGAAAGTTGAACAGTATTTTGAGAACTGCACAAAAGTCTTTAGGTACAACTGTCAAGAATATAACCACTTGGTACAAGGTGGTCACACTGTAATCATGATCCTAACTTTCCATGTTCTTCACCATATGGAAATTGAAAGTAGCTTTCCATCACTTTAAGGTTAGTAAGAGATCATCATCCCTATCAGTGGTGAAAAGTTGATTGCTGTGTGGTCCAAAGGAGTTTACTGAGTCAGTCGGTGAATGCCCTTGCCTCAGGTCTTTTGGTGAATGTTAGATATCTCTAAGGTTTGTCTGTTGGATATCTCTAAGGCTGTCCCAAAACCTGAGGTCTGCTGAAAAGTGATTTTCCCTTAGAAGGCAGGTGTGCAAGCATTCTGCTTTTATTCTACCCTGATAACAGAAGCTCATTTTTATGAAGTATCTGCAGAACTGGTTGAATGTGGAGGTGAGATTCTCCCAAGATCTGGATTAATTTTACTCTGTAGAGGTAGATGCCTGTAAATAGGAAGAAAATATCAGCTAGTAAATATATGTAAACTTTATTTTAGCTGTCCTTGTCACAGAAATTTTTGAGAACTCTGACAGTAACTGTTGAATCAAGATAAAGTTATCCTTAATCCCATTTACATTTTGCTTGGATTATAGGATGATATCTATAACATGAAAGTATAATTTTCAAGAATTGTCTACTCAGTCTGAGGCAATCATTCTTCCACCACATGTCAGGGCTGTGAGATTTTAAGGCATTTTCATGTTCTGGTAAAAAGTGTTTCTGATTAAACGATTCTGCTAACTTTTACCCAGGAAGCAGTATTCCAAATTCCTATTCAATCATTTCACCATATTGCTGAATTGCTCTCGTTTTCCTTCAATTGAAAGGAATAGATAGATGGTACACATTGATTCCACCTCACATGACCCTGACCCAGCCTTCCCTTTTCTCTCCTCATTCCTCTGCAAAAAGCAGGAGTGACATTTAGGATATTCAAGTAATTTCCATACACTCTCCTACTGCACTAAATCTTCATGTTTCTCTCAAAAAACTCCTCACAAGATCAGAAGAGATGGAAGCAGAGAAAACTAGGAGAAATTTAAGCATGTGTCAAATGACAAAACCACTGAGTGTTCTCAGTGACCCAAAGCACAAAACTTGGAAGTGTCCAGATACTGGGATTCAAGTGCAAAACTCCCAAGAGTTACTTTTCTCTCTTTCTCAGGATTCTCCTCATACAAATGTTTACTCTACCTTAAAAGTAAGCAAAAAGTTTATTCTACTTCCTTTTTATTTCAAAACACTTATCATGGAGTTAGTCAACACTTCTCTAAGACTTTGTTTCTTGAATCTTTTGTTGCATTATTTTTCTGTAAATATTTTTCTTATCTTGTGGTGAAGGCCGCCAAGTTCTGTTGGTCTACAGAGTTTCACAGTGTGATGTCCTGACAATCAGTTCATGAGTCAGCACTTCTCTGTGCTATCAAACCTTGCTACATCAAAAATAAAGTTTCATGTAATTTTGAACTAAACAGTAGGAATTCCTTGATAAACATTTTAGGCTCTGCCAATTACAAATTGAATACCTTTTTTGGTTTTTTTGTGTTAGTTGTCTGACTTATCAGTCGCAATCTTTGAACAGTTTCAGGAGAAGACTCACCTGTGTCTCTGTTGGGTGGTAATTACAGGTAAATGCAAACATAGGGTGGCGCAAACACTCAAGTTTAGCCAATTTAAACTCAATTTAGGATCCAGGAGCAGATTATAAAGTAGAGGCTAAGCAGGTTTATGTTTTCCTTTTCACGGATAATTTCACAAAGTCCCAGGAATAGCTGTGGACCATTGCCCATACTCTGAGCTTTTTTCTTTAAATCAAAATATGTCCCTGAACAGAGAGGAATAGCACAGGGTAGTAAAAGAGAAAATAACTGGATTTTGTGCCACTTTTTCTACATGTAGAAGTTCCTTTTTCTATTTAGCTTTTTTTGACTTGTTTCTCAAAAAACCCCCAAAACAAAAACCACACAGAACAAAGCAAAACAACAAAAAACCCCAAACAAAATCCTCCAAAACAACCAAAACTGATACATAAATTTAATGAGTCAGTGCAGCTGTACAGCCATATATAAACAAAAATGACAACTGAGGACAACTTGTCTCAATGAGGAAAACAAGAATCACACATACATATATGTGTATATATATATATATATATACATATACTTCTCTCAAGGAAAGATATAATTTGCACAATGCTTCAGAAAAAAAAGAAAACAAAAACTAAACAGACCAAAAAGAAAGAAGAAGAGAGATTATTGATGCAGAATACCTTTTAAAGATTTAGGGAACTTAAGGAATGAGTCAGACTAAATGCACCAGTCCAGAAAAGAATAAGCTAATTTGTAACAGTCCCTCTAAACATAGTTGTGCTATAATGTCCATTGTTCTCTTTAGTCTTCTAACAAATTGGTTCTTTCATATCTACATGTTTAGCTATAAAGTACTGCTGAAGAGGAAATTGGAAAATAGGTTATTATTTCAGCTACAGTTGATTCAAGGCACTTGGATTCAAGTTCCCAGACTTGGATAACTTTGGTTCATTGACTCTGGGCTTCAGACTTGCATCAGCAAAAAGGAGGTGGTAAATGTGTAACTCACAGAAGCAGAATGCACATTAAATGTTCCCAGCATTTCACAAGCCTGCTAGATGCTAGCACAATAAATGTCATGGAAGGCCTAGAAATAAAACATTTAATGAATGAGTCATATCCTTGTCTTCTATAGTGTCCTTTCTCTTTATCCCAAGTAAGAAATCTAACCCAATTAATTTGTTTAATGTTTCCAAACACATCTGGGAAAATTATATTTGCTCTCTTCGCCCTCTTCTATAAAATAAATGCAGTTTGTGTACCAGTCACTTCCAATAGGATAAATTCAGACAGATGCCCTCCATATATAGCCACAGAGAAGTGTACTTTGTTCCTGTGTGATGAGAGAGATTCTGAATGTAACAAATTTGAATGTAACAAATTTGAATGCAGCATTTTGCTGCTCGCTGTTTTTTTCTTCTTTTTTTTCTTTTTGCAGCTAAATACTTAGGGATCCAACCAAAAATATTTAAACTAAAAGGAACTTGAGACATAGCTTTACAGGTAGACTGCATGATAAATGCTTCTAAGTATAATCATGCCTTCACTGAAGCATTTTTTCTAGTTTCTTCGTAAGAGACAAAGAAACCACACCGATGTATCAGGAACTTTGGCTTGTAAAGTACATTTTAGCAGATGTAATAGCATAAATTACACCACTGGGGGGAATTTCCATCCTCCTGAGGAAAGACTTCTGGGAAAATTTGCTGGTGACCTGCTGCAAAACTTCCAGGTAGGTACATCCTTCAAACTGAATTCAATGCTGCAGGTCCATTTCTAATTAGAAAAGCTGTGCAGTGTATAGATCCTCCATATGTTAACTTCATATATAGTGTGTTTTTTATACTGCTGTATCTATAAAGCTTTTCAAAATATGAAGTTTTCTGCACACATGCAGAAGATGAATCACCACTGTTTGCACCTGCAGAGACTCCATTTAGCCTGTTTGCATACAAAAATTTAGTGCTTGCCTAACCAAAGAGTATTTGTGGGCATTCAATGGTTCTCCGCCTTTTGAGCTTTCCAAACAAGTTTGCCACATCTGATACTATTAAATATTCAGAGGTGAAAAGGGAATTACACTTTAAAAATCCCTTCTTGAGTTGAAAATACAGGATTCAAGTTGTTCGGTAAAAAAGCCAGGCACTATGAGTCAGGCAGTGTGTGCAATGCTTTAATTTCTCTAATAAGACAGTATAATGGCCTATTATTGTTTTTACATGCCACCTTACTGTGCTCTTTGGACAAATTTTCTGTCAAATTTTCTTTCAGCCTCCATATATTACATTTGTACTGACCCTGGGCCCTTTCAAAATATTGTGTTAGAGAAATGTTGAAGTGTTTCACTAAAAGTGTTCGAAGCCACTTACAGCCTTCCAGTAAACACTGTGTTATTCATCTCTCCATTAGAGGTATTATATGGTGGTTTATGGATATGTGTTTGTATATTTATACCTACCTATACATATATATACTATACTATAGTTGTACTTTAAATAAATATACATAAATATATACACATGTACATAAATAAATGTACATAAATATATGCACATATATACATATACACACTTGTATATAGGAATTGTAAAAACCTAAATACTTATGATTAGAAACTTGCTGTTATATATATATATATACAAAAGCACATTAAGAATTCACAGAAAAGTTGATAGATCAACTAGAGCAAAAGCAAGCTCTGCAGCTGATACTTATTATGCATTTTAGAATTGGTTTCTTGTTCAGAGGATTCTTTTGATCTGTTTTCATTAATGGGTGCAACAAAGACAAATTCAGCTTGAGCAGCCCTACAAAACGGTTACATATAAATATACTATTGCTTATGTACCCTGTGGATTACAGAAGACACTAAATTAACCCTGGAACTATTTATAGTGTCAGTGGTGAGGCACTGGAATAGGATTCTCAGAGAAGCAGTAGACGCTGCATCCCTGGAAGTGTGCAAGACCAGGTTGGATGGGGCTCTGAGAAATCTGGTCTAGTGGAAGGTGCTCCTGCTCATGGCAGGGCAGCTGGAACTGGATTGTCTTTAAACTTCCTTCCAACCCCACCCAAGCCATTCTATGATATATGATATATGATATGATTGATTTGATATATGATATTTTCTAGGGATGTGAATGTGACACTTCTAGCATGGAAGACGATCTGAAATTACAGGTTTGTGGGAAACCTCTAGGGTTTTACTGTTCAAATATCCCTGCCATTATCAAATGTGTCATAAAATCTCCCTTATAAGCTCCATCTTGGAACTTCTGAGATCTACTCCACTTCTCTCTGGTCAGTCTAAAAAGTTTTTTATTCTTCCGAGATTGGAAAGTGCCTCCTAATTTTCATGCAAAATTTATGCATGAACCTTTTGTACTTGTTTATCCTAATTTACACATTAGCTTTTAGCTCAAATATCTCTTCACCTTTCTCTGTCTGCTTTTATCCTGATATGTTTATTGACTGAATTCATATTCCCTCTGAATTTTAGTTTGCTCATTAAAAAAAACCAGAAGTTTGCAGTCCCCTCTAAAAATGTGTCTTTCTTCTAGTCATAATAAATAGCTGAAACTATTGAATCTGATTTAAGCCTAACTTCAGTTTGAACATGCTTCTCTCCAGAATGTATATAAACAGAATTGTGCCTACTATTTTAAGAGCTTCATGGTATGTCACACATTGACATAGACATTTCTGTATTTCTTTGCTGGAAATCTCTTTAGTTAATTTCCTACTTCAATAATTCATTGCTGGTCTTTTAAAGCATTTTGTGTCCAAATTGAGCTCAACATTTTAGTTGCTAGTGGTCTTGGTGATGGGAAATAAGGAGAAGCTGCTGTGTATTTCCTACTTAATATGCTAAATTATTTTAAAAAGTGTTTTGGGACATTCACAACATTGTGAAACAAAGGTGTGACATGTATTACTAATTGTAAATACAAACAATAGTGGTATAGGCTGATGACTCATTCAAATAATTGCAGTATGAGCACAGCTAGTAATGAAGGGGAGTGGAGACCTATGACAAGATTGTGCAGTAATATAAAATAACAATCGCACAATTAAGAGCTTTTAAACCCTTTCAAATAATCATAAATACAAATATTAATGCACCAGGCAGTCCAATATTTTCTGTTTGAAAGTGTTGAATCAGAAAGGGAAAAGTGCTGTTAATATTAATTTTGGAGGAAACCTTCTGAGGATATTTCAGTTTCTGCTCACATTTTTCCTATTGACACTTTCATTTCTCTTCACATCTTTTTGAGAGAATATAAAATAGAAGAGAGGAGAAAAAATAGGGATTAAATATTTTGATATTTTCCTAGAGGAAAAAAGCTTACATTAAATGAGAAATTTTAATCTCTATTCATCTAAAAAACACCAGCATATAATGAAGTAATTAGTTCTCTTTAATTTCCTTGAGCATCCATCTTCTATTTTCCACATCTATAGAATAATTCCATGAAGTGTGAAGTCTGGTACCATTTCCTGTTTGTCTAAAAACTCAAACTCACCCAGGAAACAAATAAATAAACAGAAAACATGAAATGTTTTAGGGCTTGAAATGAGACTTTTGACCTTCAGGTTAATCTTTGATTAGTGTTACGGATGAACCACTCTGTTGGCCAGGTCCCAAATGTGCTATGAATTGTATAGAGACAAACACAAATCCAGAGCTCCTGTTTGAGTAAATCAACTCTTAGTAAAAAAACATGAGGTACCTGCAGGCTGGGAGAGAGAGAGAGAGAGAGGGAAGGTGTACTGAAAGAAAAGGAAAAGTGAGATAATTCTGATCAGTGCGCAAAAAGGGGGGG
Organism: Irena cyanogastra; assembly: GCA_013397155.1. Classification (NCBI taxonomy): domain Eukaryota; kingdom Metazoa; phylum Chordata; class Aves; order Passeriformes; family Irenidae; genus Irena; species Irena cyanogastra. The sequence continues at coordinate 370,303 of VWZV01007813.1, forward strand.
GTTCACAGCTGAGAAACTTTCTGTAGGCAGCAAAAAGAATTAATGAGGATGAAGTTGTAGGAGCACAGTCAAATGATATTTAGGAAGCTCTAAGGAGCAAGTATTGTCACAGAACAGTGTACAAATGCATTTTGCTGAATACATAGGAATATCAAGCAGAGATGGGATCTGACATTTCAGTAGTAAACAAGAAAGGCTGAGCAGACAGGGGCTCCAAACAGCCTTGGATGCAAAAATAAGTAATCTCTATTTGGCGTGATAGATGCAGAATGAATAGAAAGATGCACATAGAGGGCTGTCATTACCAAAGCAACGAGCTATGAAAGTGATATTTTGCTGAAGCAATTTGAATATGGTGAGAACCTGAATGAAAACTTTATTAGTGTGTGTCTGTATCTGGGAAGATACACCTTATGATGGAAATTAGTTGTTCTGAAAGTTTCCTGTAGCTAGACTCTGACAATACAAAAAAAATGATGGAGTCACTTACACCTTCCTGTTTTTAGATTCACATGATTAGGTCTTTTAGTGATGAGGGACAGGGTCATGACGTTTAGAGAAAATTTGAAAAGAGGAAGGGTAATGAACTGGGAGAGAAAAGAATCCCACTGAAAGAAACAACTACAAAAATCCAGACCCCACCTTAACCTTTTTGCCACTTAATCTTTTTGCCGTCATAATAATTTTTAAAAAATCAGACCAGTAGTCAAGGAGACAGGCCAAAATTTTAATCAAGCAGGAAAGGCCAAATCTTTAGAGCAGAGGAAAATCTAAAAGTGTTGATCTGCCTGAAGGTGCAGAAATAGTGAATATAGTGTTTTTGAAATAGTGTTTGTGGACTGTTTTGTCCAGTGGTTTGGTACAGATCAAAAGGAGAAAATCAAGATATGGTATTTGGAGAAACAATCTGGAGAAATGGCACTGGATAAATGAAAATATATGTATATGAAAATCTGGATTAGTTTTATGAAAGTTAACTTAAAATCCCTATGAATGAAATCTGTAACTGCACAATTGCCATAATGACGGCAAAAGGATAATTCTAAAATATCTGGGGTCAATGCAGTCAAACAAGTCCATGTATCTAGACCTGTATAAATATTTTTGGAAGAGAAATACTATTGCAGGAAAAGGATTGTATGTTGCACATGGAAAATTGCACATATGCAAAGAAATTGGCTGATAAAAAAGAAAACACATATCATAAATCAGTGTTCCAAAAATATTTTTAAGGCCCAATGTAAAATTAAATGCATTAAAGCTTTTTGAGTGGTGATGTGACAAACAGGAACAACGACATTTTGTACTATGTAAAACACTAACAAGACGTGTACTACAGGGTTTTTTTCAGTTTTGTATCACTATTTTTTACAAAATGTTGGTACAACGACATTTATGTGACATACTCCTCCTGACTCCTTTACAAAGAGAGAACAGGAAATGACATTACACAGCACTTTTCCTTCTTAAAAAAAAAAGAAAAAGAAAAAAAGAAAAAAAGAAAGAAATTAATTGATTTGTTATTGATTTTGTTCCTTCTGTGGGATGAGGTTTGCATGAGATGACCTCCTGATTCCTTTTCAACCTAAATCAGTCTAAGAGCTACGATAATGGCATTTTCATAAAATAAAAGGAGCAAAGGGCATAACAGCAGCTATTTGACACATTCAAAAGAAAAATGACACATTTTTTCACATAAAGATACTAGTTATCATTAAAAAAAGATTGGAAGTGCTTGAAAGAAATTTATTGGATTCCTCTTCCCTTGATGCTTTGGTTTCAAAGCTGCCTGAATTCCCAAAGTTGTGCCCTAGCTAAGCACAAGTTTTGCTGCAGTCATACACAAGTGACTGGGCTCCAGACAAGGTTAAGTAGATGAAATGCAATGTCCCGTGGTTTGACACAGGTCAAAGTAGGTGAAGCAGTTGTCCCTTCTGGCCTTTCACTCTGTGAATCTATGATTCATATTAATCTTGTTCAGAGTCTATTTTTTTTGTAAGCTGTTCCTTCCTCGTAACAGTTTTGTTTTCTCCACCCTGATCTGAAACAATTTTCTATGAAGTGACAGATTTCCCAAGGGAAATATCACAGGTTCATGATTTTACTTGATGGCACTAACTTGGCCTTTAATTTTGGGACTACAAATAAGTTTAAAAGCAAGTGTGACAAAGCCAGTGGTATGTGAAAAAACTCTTGATACCTTTAAAATTATTTTAAAATACTTACCGGAGGCTTATGCTAGCTAAATATTTTTTTCCACAGACAATTGAAGATACAAAGAAAAGACTATAGGGATGATTTTATTTAATTTTGATTTCCTTTGCACTTTTTTTAAGAATAAAAAGAAGATTAAAGTTGTTCTGAGATGGTTAATATTAAATATTCAGGTTCAGAGTTTCAAAGATGCCTATGGGATTTGAACTGTTTCTTATTAATTTTAAAGCAAATATTCAGGTAAACCTCAATTTTAAGGGAAGTTGTGTCTTAATCAGTGCATCAAAATATCATCTCTCCTGCATAGCTTTGTCAAATGTGCACTCTGTATTTCTTGATTACTCTTCTCTTGTTGTTGTTGTTGTTGTTGTTGTTGTTATCACGTAACGGCCTGCTAAGACACTAAATACCTTAACCGAGCCTCCCTAAATCTAGATAATAATAAAATAATAGGTCTTAATGAACTGACTGATAATACTTTCTGATCTGTATTTAACTAATTTTCAAATGGTGACACTTAAAAGAATTTGTTTTTGTGCAAAATAACCAAAACCAGCTCTAGGTGTTAGCAAGATTATCTTTAGAACCAGACTATCAGGGAATTCTAAATGTGAAACTATTAACTGGATGATCCTTGACCCCTGACATGAGCTGCCATCCACAGCCCAGTCGTTGCCTGCTCATCTCCCTGCGGGAACCACACTCTTAAGAAGATTACATTACACAAATAAAAATGAGCTTGGATAGAGGACAAACCAGGAGAGAGTCCATTAAACCTTTCACATCATTACAAGCCTCATTGTTTTGCAGATGAGCAGCATAAAGCAGAACATATGCATGAGGCCTCTTACTGACTCTCAGGGTACTGGGGATTTCAACTATCTGAACCTTGTTGATTGCTGGTAAATGAATAAATAACCTTGAGATAATCCTTCCCTTTTGCCAGAAAGGTGCCCTGCTTAAATAGCAGATAATAAAAAAATGTCCAGGTTTCCTTTATCGTGTTTTTGGTTCTCTGTTTTCTATGCAATTGCTCTGGTCCCTGTTTTTTGCCATCTGCTCACATCAGAAGCTAAAACTGGTGTTTGGATTGAATCTTATTAAGCTGGTCCAGGGGAGGAAATAAAAAGCAAATTATAGGTAGTCTTCCCACAGTATCTGATATAAGGCACAGGCCACCTCTAGAAAAGATACTTTTCATGGGGACCTGGAGTTCTGAAGTTATCAATGTCCACGGTTGCATGTCATGACAAGTGGATAAAAAGTGATTTATTCAAAGTTTTACTGGCTGGTTTATCTTTGTAATGTGCTCCTACAAAAGCTAATTTTAAGTTTTGTGCTGGGTGACTGTTGATAATATTTCATTTTTTTCATATTTATTATTAATTTTCATATGATTTTCCCCCAATATTATTTTTGTCTAATGTTAAAATGATGGCTTGTTTATTCAATTTTTAAGCTATTGCAATAATAGCAGAGAGGTCTAATTTTAGATCAGAATATCAATACCAGGTCTTTTAGAGGTTTCATTTAATGATAAGGTGCATACCTGCAAGCAATAGCTTGCATAGCCAATTTTAGCTTAGTACTAGAATACCTTCTTAAAAAGAAAGAGAGAGTGACAGAATAATAAATATTAATATTTTTGAACCTCCAGGAATAACCTTTAAGCTCAGATTCAGATCTATGGTGATATTTTAGCAAAGAACTACATAACGTTTTTCCACTTTAGGAGGAACTAAGTCAGGAGAAGAGATTCTTATTGTGTTAAATGTGAAAGACATTGATGTCTACTACTTTTAATTTATCTCATCATATAGACTTATTTCTTTACTAGTTTATTTTTTACTACTCTAGGTAGCAATCTGCTACACTAGTAATGATACTAATTATCAGTGCTTACTAATATCTTGTATTTCTATACTCTTTTTCCCTGAAGTATCCCAAAATGTTAGGTGGTTTGGAGGAGCATGATCCCAATTGGAATTTGATCCTAACAAAGTTAGGTTCATATAATGCAGCTCTCTGAGTCTAACAGAGCTGCAGGCAGACTCTTGAGAGCTCTACTAGTGACTCCTGATTCAGGATCATGCACTTCCTGTGGGCTAAATGAGATGTGAAAGTGTCTCATTCCTTGTGTATGTTTAACCAAAGGGGAAAGAAAAAGCCTCACAGTGAGTATGGGTGAGAAATTCTTAGCAGGTCGGGTAGGCTTGCACACCCACTGATTATTGTACCTTACTTATTTAGTCTAAATGCAAAAAGGCAGTGGTGGATGAAAGTGAAAAGGTTGAGTGATTAAGACAAGATTTGTTAAGAATACAGTGATACTTAACCAAAGCAAACAGTCAAACCCCAGGACCTACAGGGCTGATTTTCAGAAGAAAATAATTTAAAAAATAAAGGATCTCGTGTGATTGCTTTTAATTTTTAATTCTGCCTGGACATGACTGCCAAAATCGTATTAGTAAAAAAATAAAAGATAAAAAAGATATTTTTTGTAAATTTAGGTGCCTTTCAAAATTATTTCTATAATTGATTATTCATCATAGGTCGCACATCTTTAAAAGTGAGAGATCTTTTTCATCCCTGAAGACAGGGGGCCCTGTAAAGCAAAGACGTAACACCACTTACAGCATGAATCCATGTGCAGCTTCAATGTGTCTACAGGAAAATATCTCAGGCAGGTAGGTGGATGGGGGGAGCAAGGTGGTGGGGAAAAGAGACAAACCAGGATGAGGGGAGAGAGGGAGGAGAGAGAGGTTGACTTCATTTCTCCTCCAACATTCCTCATAAATCCATTTAACTCCCTCTCCATACTCTGAAAGGAAGGTTACATCTTCCCATGGTTCTAATCACAAACCCTTCACCTTTTTTGTGGAACTACTTAATTATTTTCCATCAGACCTTGCAGATCTATTCACTGTCTGCTGCTTTCTTCTTAACACTATTCAGTATGACTTGGCAAACTCCTTATAAAAAGCCTGGGATTAGAAATGAGTGGCTGTTGCAGTTTATTGGTCAAATCCAAGCAGAATTACTCTCTGAGGAGTTGGAGGAAACTCACTAGGAATCTGGCTGTATTCCACTTGAGTCCTTTGGGTCCCATTAGTCCCTCACTTTCATTATCCTAAGCACCAATTCATTTCACTTACTCTCACCTTTCCCCATGGCCATATTGCTTACAACACCATGATAAAATGATTTTATTGCTTTGTTTTTGTCCATGAAATTTTATGGACATAATAAATAAAAATACACTTTTTCTGATGTATTTGCAACAGTAACTATACCCTATTGCATACAGATATCAAATTCATGCCCATTGTGCGGATATTTTCTATGAAGACAAGTCCTAGATATAAAATAAATAGCTTTAGCATATCACTAATGATTCCTTAATCAATATTTCTCCCATTATAAATCAACTGCATATTACTTTAGTTAGGATAATCAATTTTACTACTGCAATTATTCATATCTTGTGAAGTTGTTGATACTATTTCTATGTTAAATACAATGGTTATCACGCTGAATACTTTAGACAGTGTCCTGCATTTCCAGATATGAGTTTAAACCAGTTATTTGGCTCAAGCAAAGTAATTTTCATTATCTATTTTTATGAGGTTTCTAAATATACTCAACATTGTGTGCTAGCTGCATAAGAGGTTTACAGCTGACATCTCAAGTTCTTGTTTTACATCCCATATTTTTCATCAGTGTGGGATTGTATCAACTATCTAAATGTCCATTGTTAGTCCCGTATCAGTTATGAAGTTGTAATGCTTGCATATTTTGCAAAAGCAAGTCAACCAGAGCTTTTTGAGGGAATTGGAAGGGTTTAGAGAAGAGTGGTTTGCTGCATGCTTATCACTTAGTGAGAGACCAGAGTGGCCCACTTTGCTTTTGGTGGATGCATATTTTCAATTCTGTTTTATATATAGTTAAAATAAAAGTCTGATGACTTTTGGCTCATTTTGTGCATTTCTTACAGGTGGCCTTTTTTTTTCTTTTTTTTTTTCCTTGGTGGGCGGAGAGGGGCTGTTATTTATTTCTTACGTGTCCACTGACTGCAGCCTTCATTTAGGGTTTAGATGAAATAATTGTTTTATTCTTACTGAAAGGAGAGTGCAGGAAGCTGGGTTCAGTTCCTCCACCCAGGTGGCAGCAGCAGCTGCCTTATTCTCTAGATAGTCTCCGAATACCTTTATATGATAAAAAACACACTCGTGCTTAAACTGGGTCTTACAGGCAGATGCAGACTTTTCAGAGGTGAATGATTCTATCTTCTAGAATCAAGTTTGTTGGTAAAAAAAATTAAAAAAACACTCAAATGTTCTGTTCTTGCCCTCTCACAATCTCGAGTCTACCTTACAGATTTTTGTTAGTAGATCTGAGGTCTTTTCTTCTTGTTTTTAAATTGCACAAGGTGTTTCTCTTCCCACACAGGATGTAACTAGAAAACCTCTAAGCAAGTTTATGATGACAAGTTCTATCCAAAGACTTCATGCAAATCAGATCCACAGTGATTTTTGGAATTAAGAAACATAATGAAACAAATGAAAAATATGCAAAAAACAGGTTAAAAATTATAGGGTGGGAGTACACTGGAGGAAGTTCTCAACCAACCTACACACTAGCCAAAAGAATCTCTTTTCCTTTTTTTTTGTTACAACATATTCTATTGACTTCTCTGTGTTTTAGAAGTTAAACATTTCTCCAAAGGCCTAAACTAGTACCAGTCCAGGCAGCAAAGTCATCTCTAGACTGAAGTACAACTGTGCACTATCAAAAATAGGATGCCCTATGCTGAAACAGAAAAAGAAAACAGATGGCATGCAAAATCAGAGCTGTGTGAATTTTCTGTCCTGTGACAGATTTTGAAGGTGAGGTTTTTCTATATCAGTTTGAGATACAAAGCAAGAATCTAGGAATATCTCTATCTCTCTCTAAAAACCAAGAAGTAACATAGAGAATAAAAAAAAGTGAGATAAACTCATATTTTTATTCATTCCTTAGCATTGGAAAATTGTATTTCAAAGATTATATATTATTTTTAAAGTTTTTATTCTGAGTTAAGAAGAGAATTTCAAAATGGGAATCCTTTTTGTAAAAAAAAAAATACTGAAATTTCTGTTTTTTTAATATCAATGCACGTTTTTTGATGTTTGCAATCCTTTTTTTTTTCAGAACTGAGCGTATTTTGGTTTTTTTTTTTTTGTTTTGGAGGATTGTTAAAACGGAATATGTTCCTGATACAGCTATGACTCTGTCAAATAAATACTTTCTATGAGATAAAAGAAAAATTAAAAAATATGTTCACAATCAACTTCAGCCAAGATATGAATGAAAAATTTCTGTAAAACAACCCATAATTTTATTCTATACATCTGAATTTTTGATTTAACAACAATCTCCACTCACTCCCTCATGGAAGTTTGGAAGGTGCAATTCTTAATGTTCTCTTCAGTCTAGTCTCACGTTTTCTTGTAGGACTAGTATATGCACTCAACTGAACACAAAAAGTTTGCAACACACATCTCAGTGATGCTCATTTGTTGCTGTCACTTTCTGTAGCTTTTTTTCTCTTTTTCTACGACGTAATGCAGCTTTAAACATGTAATCTTATCTGGTAAAAAGTGCTTACCTCCACAGATCGTGTTACACCCAATAGAAATTTCCTTTGTCTAGAAGAAACACTAGAAAAATCAGATAATCCAAGTATTTTGGCAAACTTGGAGCTTTCGTCCCTATTACCTCTCCATAACTGGTTGTCAGTATTCTTTTCCATGCTCCATTTCTGGATACTGGCAAGATACTAATACCAATAAATTTTCAAGCTGATTCCAGATATACCTGATGTATGTTCAGACACTATTTTGAATTATCTACTAGACAAAGATATTAATGTTTTTTACCTTCTGACCTAAATGAACTCATAAGATATCCTAAAACTGAACTTTATTTCATTAATACATCCTATGTTTTCGTCAAAATACAAAAAATGCTAAAATAAGGAAGTACGGTATTGGCAAGTCTTCCTTCTCCTTCAAAGAAGTGAACAAATTAATTTCTTAAAAATTTACCTTGAAATGCCATGCTGCCTTGCCTCTGTAAAGTAAGAAAGTATCAGACCTGAGTCCACGTTTCCATAATTCACAGTCTTCCTTTAACCTGAAGTTTTAAAATACCCGTGACAATATTGGTATTATGATTTAGTACTTGCAGTATTATTGACTTGTCTAACAGCAATAACAAAACACAGCAAATCATGCTAATGACATTGTGGAGAAACCAATTAGTAAATGAGGACAAAATGTTAACCCACTCTAACGCTCAAGCAGAACACACTTATCAACCCTTATCAGCTTCAGCTCTCTCTAACAACAAGGGCAAATATTTATCTAGATCACATTGGGTAGTAATTCCAAATAGGGTAACAATGTATCTAGCCTACTATTTTCACAACTGATTTAGAATAATCTGGTATTGTGTTTGAATTGTTTTGGATTTTTTCAGTATCAATATTATTGTCTTCTCTTTCTGATATCTGTCAATAAAGAATGTATACTAGAACTGGGTTAAGGTACTCAAGAAACCCCTATTCCTGAAGTTAAAAAGATCACCTCTAATAAAAATCCCAGTGGGTAACATATGCAAAGGTCTGCACACTGTGTTGATAACTAACATAGAAAAAATACAAGCGAACATAACACCACTGAATTTGGGATGAGAAGTAAGAAATGAATGGTCAAAAAGAGCATAAGGAAGGGTTCAAATAGGCACGTCAAGACCAGGATCCAATGATTTTGGCATTAAAATTATGAAAGAAAGATGAGGTCCATTTGTATTAAATATCAATTAATGAAGGCATATTTCTTCAGCTGGTAAGACTTAGCTTTAAGAGCTAATATCACTGCTATTTTTCAATTTCTTTTTTTTAAATACAATGAATCTATGGTTTTACCTAACTTTTATATAATGTATAAATTGTTATAGGATTTTCTTTAAAAGTAGAAGGAAATGGGATAAAAAGAAATAAAATGACACCTGCAAATGAGCAAGTTTAAGTTAAAATATCTCAGATAGTGCTCCTTGTGCTCCTTGAATCAATAACTGGATTCAACAATGAAAACCCAAATCAAAGAAAAAAGGAAAAAGAAATCTCCAAAGTGTAAGAAACAAATTGTCATATAAGAAAAACAGATGATTAAAATGGAAAAAATTGTTGAAGTATCTACATTATAAACAGTCTGTCCATGAACACATAAATACAAACTCTTTAATAATTACAAATGTGGTTCAATGCAGCCATTATCCTGCATTTTGGCCCACACTGAATTATCCTTCTGATTCCCAAAATTGTCAGAAGCCTGATTTATTCGTCCCACTGCCCTCTGATAGACTTCATGTAGTCACTGGTACCTATCTCCTTATGAAATTGCTTCTGGCTGAAGAAGACTCAGCCTTTGTGAAGCAGATTTCCAGATCTTTTCCAAATTATTTGTGGATTATGAGAGCAGTAGCAAAATACTAACTAGGAGAAATAAAGCCTCTATCACACTGCTTGTATGCTTTTGCAAGTAGTGACTAGACCCAAAACATTCCCAGACTGTGTATCTCTTCTTTCCCCTTATTTTTAACATAATGGAACCTATAATTAAAAAAAAAAAGAAGTGAGGAAATATACATAACACAAGTTTTCTGTAAAAAATAAATATTTTGGCCATAAATATTTGCTATCACTCAGCTGTAGATATGTAGGATTTTCCCATAACGGTGAGAGAAGGTGACAAGCAGAAAGATTGTCCTCTTAGAACTCTGATAAAGATGAAATAAGACAGACAAAATGTGATAACAGCAAGTTTGTAAGAAATGCCATGATTTCAGTGAAGAGAAATGAAAAATACCAAGCAGTTCTCCTAAAAAGAGTTAAAAAATATATGTGGGGATTACTTATCCAAAATTTAACATAAACCAATTTGTGGGTAAAACAATATCTTAACACAAATAGCTTAAATACCCATTGATATATAAGGTTAGTTATAAATTTGTACTGGATATATTTAAATTATCTGAAGATATAATTGGCTCCACATATTTTTCTAAATGTGGGTGGTGTCGTGTGCTTTACTACTAACTTCCTACAAGCCTTTTAAAAGTGTACTTGACATTTGTTATGGGGGCAGTGTTCTGAGTATGAAGAGACTTTTATGTCCACACCTGATGCTAAAAGGAACAGTGACAAGGAGGCTGGTGCTAGTGGATGGCAGGAAAAAAGTTAACTGTGAATTAGTTGTGAAAATCTTGGTCACAGAAATTAATTTTAAGTGTACTTGAGGAGGACTATGACTATAACATGACATTCTAGGGGAATTTTTGGTAAGGTTGAGTTCAGATGACAGGGACGTGATGCTGAGAATTTGCTGGCAATAAATTTCTTACTGGCTCCTTGCTGAGAGGAGAATTATTAGAATTCCTCTTGGTAAAGAATTCTTCTATTAGAATTCCTCTATTAGAATTCCTCTTGGTAAAGAAAAGCAGGAGAGAAGTCACTAAAACATCTGACTTCTAACCAGAAGCTAATTATTAAACATATGAGTGATTTTGGACAGTCAGAAAACTGGGTAAAATATAAGCCTTGTCATAAGGACACTATACTTAGGAAAAAGGAAAACACTTTTTGTCCTATCTTGCACTGCTGGATGACATTTCAATGCAAGTCTTTCTTTAGCAATTGCAGAGGACTAGATTATATTGAGATTTCAATTTCAAATTAAACAAGGCTGCCCTTCAGAAACTTTTGGATTGCAAAAGATGTTTTTGTTAGTATGCTAAGATTTCTCTGAAACAGCTTTGCTAGTCCTGATTTTCTCGCTCTTTGAATAGAGAAACAAACCCATATTGCATATCTGTGATCTCTCATGGCTTCTTATAACAAATAAAAAACTAGAAAACTTTTGTCATACAAAAATGCTTGCTACTTATAGTTAATTACATTCCTATGTCCAGAAATAGACTTGTGTGCAGTGCCACTGTCCAACTGAGCAGCCGCCTTCTTTTTATTTATGATCTTCAGGTTGCAGTCTTGCATGCATGATATATTCCTTGCTTTTAGAGAAGGATTCTTGTGGGGCTGTTTAACTTCCAGAATTTATTTAGAAGAGATCTACCTCCCACCATTCCACTAATACGCTCATCTGCTTCAAATAGGCTAAATAATTTTCAAAGGTGTTAGGAGTTATATTTTTAGTGACAGCTTATGTCTTCTTGGCACATTCCTGGTGCAGCAATGTTGGCAGGCCTCATGTTACAGAATCTCCTGGTCTGTCATGTGTTAAATCTGTTCTCTGGTTATCCAAGCACTTAAAATACTTGTGAGCGTCAGGTTTGCAAGTAGATGGATATTTCTTTAGTTTAGATTTAAATACCAAGAGAAGCTAAAACATCAGAAAAGGCAGAGCTCTAAAAGGTTCCCATCTGGTCAGATACCTGCAGTATTTAAAGACATGCTCTGGACAAACTAAACAGCTTGCTGATTCTGATTTCAGGTGGTGGCAAATGTCTGAAAGGTATATCTAAATAAGTAATAAAACCCAATATGTAGACAGTTTTGATAACAATGATAAATGCTGTGGTATTTAAACAGATAGGCAGATGAATCATCAATAGTGAAGGCTTATCTAACAATCACATTCAGCATATAAAAATCCAACCATTTTTTATTTAACTGTTTTTGGATTATCTGATGACCTTACCTACATTGCTTAAATTATTATAAATAACAATAAAATCTGCTAGCAATAGACCAGGTAAGATTCATTTAATGCAGCACACTCAGGAAAAAGAAAGGTGGTCCAATGATAGGAGTGACAGTTTAGAGCTTGGAAGATGATTGAGATTTCTTAGCATTGACAAAAAACTCCTTGTGCTGCAATGCTTTCTGAGGACAAATACACTGGATTGTTAAAAGCATCTGACCTCTACAGTAATGAGGCCAGTGCAGGTAACACACACTAATGGGCATTGCACTCCACTGTTTGTTTTGTGGCATCCTAATGATTCTAACATAAAGGGAACAAACTCAAGGAGACCTGAGCTGAGATCTGCTGGCCTGGTAGGCAGGTTTTACAAAACCATTCAATTTTCCTCATTTCTCCCTATATAACCATGAGAAATAATCCCACTTTTCTTTGTACAACATCCTGCAATTATTTTATGACATATGTTATCTAAGGGTATTGTTGCTGTTAACAAAATAATATTTATTTTATTTTTGAAAGAAAGGTGTACTGAAGGTGTTAAAATTCTTAGTGTGAGCCTATACTTGCATTTAGAAGAAGGAAATACACTTTGTTTAAGCCATATATTCTGGAGTTTTTTCCTCAAATATATTCTTATGGAATTAAAGGAAAAATATGGGAGCCCTCCAGTGGTGAAAATAATATATCTGGATTTCATAATGTAGCTATTTTGCTGTGACTGGTGCCTGTTTGCAAAGTAATTGCTAGGGTTTTGTCACCCCTATAGATATTGATATCATTTTCCTTAACAGGAGTTTATGTTATCCATTACTTTTCCAGACTTGCATATAAATGTGTTCCCAGATGACATTTGTAAAACCAGGAAAGTCAGATTTGTCTCACATTACTTTCTTTTCTGTATAGACAGGAAACCCCTCAGGGGCTCTTTGTTTGTTTGTTTACTTCCCACTAGCACTTGCATGGGTTAATCATGTTCTCTCCTTCCACAAGGTTCTCACCTTTAAAGGTGTGTGGATGAAAAGAGATTTACAATTGCAGTAATAGAGATGTTTGTCTGGCCTGATCCGCCCCTTCTTTGGCTTCCTGGATTATCACATCAATCCAGGCACCGTTGGCTTTCGGAACTGCACCCCCTATGTAAAGCTGTGGGGCATCCTTCTGGAAAGGCCCTGGACAGCTGGCTGGTCACTGCCCTGAAACTGAAACCTCAGAGGATATTGTACTGCTTCAGCAAAAGAATGCACTTTTTGGATTGCTGTGCTCAATTTGCAATGAAAAAAAGGGGTTATTATTTCTGTGGAAAAGTGTCTATTGCGCTCCAGGAAGAAAATGGTGATCATAATCTGCTTTTAAAGAAAATGTAACTATAGCTTTCTCTACTTTGGCCTGCCTACAATCCCTCCCTAAGCATATTAATACTACCACTACTACTACAAAAAAAATCCTTAATATGGGCTCTTGCACCTTTAATTCCAGTTTGCAAGACTTTTAAACATTTTAAAGCTACACATGACAGCATAACTGTCAACAGCTTCTCCTAGGGAAGTTGCAAATGTGGAGTTAAAAGCAGTTTTCTTGCAAGAGATGAACATATAAAATACAAATGCCTCAAAAACTAGCAGACTTTGGAGAGTCTTTCTATAGCACTGAAACAATAGGAAACAGGAAGAGCAAGAGATTAGACATTTGTCTTTTTTTAATGAGGATGGCTTTTGTTGGAAACACATGTTGATAAAGTGCATGGTAATATCAAGAATATTTCTTTGAAGCAGTTGGCATCAGAGGTATTCATAGGCAGCCCACAGCAAAAGCTGTACAGCCAGGAGCCCACTGTAGTACTATAATCTGCACCACAATTGTCACAGGTAGATTCAGAAAAGGCACAGGAAAGCTCATCTTAATGATACAGATGTGAGTGTGCACACACCCCCACTGCTTTGCACTGTGTTTAGCCAGAGGGATATCTCTGAGCACAGACAGAGGAGAAAGAATTGTGTTTCCTTCTGATTTTGTTTTCTGTTTTATTTCATTTCAAATCTAGTCAGGCTACTGAAGTATACAGTACAGCAGAAATAAGATTTTAAGAGGCTGAATCTACTTCACATCCTTAGCTTTTGGACTTCATTGCTTTTTACCATATCTTATACAGCAGCTGCAGAGTCTAGGACTCCTATTGTCATGGAAAAATAAAGTCCTCATTTAACTGCTGGTGGAGCTGTAGTGTGTAATGTGCGTTTGTCAGTCTAAGACATCTGCTCTTTGTGTCAGCTACTAACTTCAGACACCACAGAGTGTTCCCTGTCCCCTGTCAGGCCGTATGCAGAGGCAGTGGGTTAGAGCTATACACTGCCCTCCAACAAAAGAATAAAGGGACAAAGAAAATATTTGTGTGCTGTGGGGACTAAGTGACAGGAAAAGACACACTTTCAGCTGTGGCTGGGAAGTTATGTGATTAGCATGTGACAGGCTGCTGGCCCCTTAACCACTGGCTGCACGACTGACTGCCAGGGAGGCTCTGACCTATGTAGTCTGGAAAAAACAGTTCTGAGAGGATGCTGATTTTAGTTACCAGGCCCACACTATGCACAGTGCACTTATCATCAGGAGATATTAAAAATAGGTGGTGGATCAAGCAGCAGCAACCCTGGGGTGTGTATGGCACTTCCCATAGCCACATCTACCTGGATCAGCTCCCTGCATGGGTGAGGGGCACCTCTGCAGCTCCCTGATTTTTCTCAGGACCCAACACTCCTATGCCAGTACACTTCACCATCCTCCAGACCCCTTGGAGCACCAACAGCCCCCAGCTGCAGCTGTCAGAACAATGAGCCAACATCTAAGAGTGACATTTAGAAGATGCAATTTAAATGTCCAATAGTTTCATTTTTTTCACTTGGGAGGAAGTATAGGGAGAATAATGAAAAAAACCCCAGAATTTGTGGAAGATGAGGAACTTTAGGACCTGACATATTAATTTTTTTGTAACTTAAAAAAAGGAAGAAAAAAAAATCAGTTATGTTTCTATGATAACAAAGAAATTTTGAAGTTTTGATGTACAGAGAGCTTTTGTTTAGTTTATAGCTGTCTCTTAAGCAAAATGGAAATTGAATGCACAGTTTTTGGTGAATGTTTACTTAAAATTTACAGACAGTTTCTTGCTTTTAGTGAGAAAGTAAAATTTTCTTTGCTTTGTTTGAGTATTGGACTTGTCACACAATTTTACCTATCTGGAAGTTAGATTTCTCGGCTAGTTGTCTCATGAAACTTAATGATGGGATATGAGGAGTGAGTATCAGGCAGTATGTGTTCAAGATCCAGACTTGCAACAAATAAAGTGCCACCACTGGAGTGACTGTCCCTTTCCACTCATTCATGGAGCCCAGATGACTAGGCAAGACTTTGACTGATGTTTAGATGGCAGGATTAGATAATTCCTACCTAGCTTTCAAGGTGATAAATCCTATATTTTCACTAAGATTTTTATTTCCATATTTCTTATTTAGTCCTGATTAAAAGTTCTTACTAGAACTTTGCTTGGACATGATTTCACCAAAAATGTAATACCTATTTCTTATTGCCACCTATTGTGTTTGCTTTTCAAACACTGATTTTTGCCTGTAATCATTCAGCATCTTTGTAGCACAATCATGTAACACCTTTAGACATTTCAACATGATGAATACACTGGAAGGATTGATTGCTTTCATTGTACAACTGAAAATTTCCTGCCATCTGTCTAGGGACCAAGATTACCAGGACGCTGTTCTATAAGGAAAAATTGTCTAACTATTTTTACTGCTCTACTTAGTCTTAACTCTTTCTATGAGTTAGGTACACTGAGTGAATTTGGTCTCCACTTAATTTTTATTTCAATGATGTATATTGATTTTTCTTCTTCTATACATAAGCATGTCTAAGTAGAGAATGTAGTTCAATATATTTCACTGCTCTGTAAGAAAACGAAGTCACATAGCAATCATAATGACCTCAAATATGTGAGAAAAGCCTGTAAACAGCCTTCTCCAAAGGCTCAATCCCAGATTTAAGGCAACATGTTTCCCAGTGTACACACAGAAAATCTATTTCCTTGAGATTCTGAAAATAATGGGTTTAATACCATTATGATGCATTTTCACAAAGTACTGGGAAGTAAAGAGCAGGAAAAGACAGTGTATGGCATTGGCTACAGTTCTAAAACCTAAAAGTAAGAGAAAAGGATGGGAGAAAGAAAGTTTACTCTGTCTTTTATTCAAAAATCTTCAGAATCTGCTGAGATTGGAAAGATCTCAGTATTGGACCCCATATAGTTCCTTACTTTCTTTTTCAGGAAAGAAAACACAACAACTTTTGTCTCAATTTCCTTTTGGTCTATCTTTCCTCTGCAAACAAAAATATTACTTAAATGCAGTGTGAGTTTTGGCATATTTCAAAAGTAGTGTATGATGTTTTAACAATTGTTAGGGTTTTTTGACAAACAAACCAACAAAAACCTGTTTCAGAGACAAATTCTGACCTTAAAAAAAATCACTTCTGACTTCTCTCTGATTTGAAAGAAATTTGTGTTAGACTATGATCAGGTTTATTATTCAGAGAATGGTTACAATATCTCTTTAGTTTTGACATGTTTCACTGTAATAGACTAATTTGCCTATATTTTTCACTTTTAACCAAAAGTCAATCTATGTGCATTCTAATTTAAGATACTTGGATGTTCAATATAATAGCACAATTTGCTCGCAAGTAATTTTAAAGAACTGTGATGAGAAATTTAAATGCAGGTGATCTAAGGATTTTAGGTAATATGACTTCACTTTTCCTCTCTAGATGAAGCTAATCTCTGTCCTCCAGTACTGAGAAGCAGGTTTTGATTCTTGAAAATGAGTAGTTCAATTTCATTGAAGTGTTTACATTGTGAATTAATTCTGCTTAGTTTTGGCTTATCATAAGAAGTGAAAATAAATAAAATCACTGTACAGTGGTTTATTGTGCATCACAGCATAGCTGTAATTTAACATGGGTTAGTAAGCTTATTTGCATAATATAAATTTTAGCCTGGTTTTATAATGAATTGGCTGTGTGAGTGCATTGACCCACAACAGGCTACAACACTAAAGTTCAGTAAAAGTGGTGACATACTACATTTCCTTGTAGCAACTCAGTGGAATTGCAAATGTAATAGCCAAGAGCATGTTTTTCTGAAAGCATCTGGGAACACCACCAATAGTGCAAATGATCCTTTAAGGATGCTATTTTTTGTTGGTACTTTATTGTTGAATTTCAAATAATTATTTTTCATCTATTTTCTATGTGTTTCTTTAGATAGCAAAATTATTAGGACAAGTACTAAAATGTTATTTGAGAGTGATGTGGCACTAATACTCTTAATATGTATATTAGTAGGTATATTTCATCTCTTCTTCACTACACATGAACAAGCTAATGTGTGTTTGTACCTCTACAACATGACAGAAAACAAGATACAGTTACCACAGACCACCTGAAACAAGCCTTTAACTCTCTGACAACATTTCCTGACATTTATAGCACAGCTCCTGAGGGCCTTAATGACCATCATGTCAAGCTGAATCTACTATTAATATACCTCACTAGTAAGGAGTAAGGATTATGGTTTTCATCCTGAGTGTGAAAGGTCCGTATTTCATAAAGAGCTTGACTATAGCTGAGTTATTAAAAGGTTCCCCATAAGTAAAGAAACAGTCTTTTTTTTTTTATTCCTGGTTTTTTTTTTTTTTAACAGTTTCTGTTTGCTGAAACTTTCTTCTCTTGAAAGGAAGTGATCTACATTTAAATTAAAACACAAATCAGATACTCTAGCAAAACAAAGACTGTCTATTGTTTTACAATGTTTTGTAGACAGCAGAGATTAGATCTGAGGGTCATCTTCAGGTCTAGTTTCCAATACAGTCAGCAGGACTCCCATATTTACATGATGATATTAGGAAAGAATTTTTTTTTTTCATTATTCAAGAACCACTGCTAAAGAGACCAAGACACAGAAAACCAGTGCTAAAACAAGCAAGAGTTGGAGAGAAAGGTTTCCCAAAGTGACAGATCAGTTTTGGATATTCATTTTGGTGGATCCAGACCTCTGGGACACTTCACAGAGTAATTACATAGTTTTGATTGGAAATGCTCCCTGCTCCTTATCTGCTCTAGCCCTTGCTCAAAGCAGTATCAAAGACTCAGGACCTTGTCCTCTCCAGCTTTGCAAATCCGTTTTCAAGAAGATAAAACATCAGGAAAGGAGCCATAGACCTCCTTGCCCTTCATTCCTGATGCAGATTTTCTGACCCAAAAGACCAATCACTCAAAATAGATGCATCCCAAAGTAGGCATTACTTTTACAAATTTTGTTCAGGCTGGGTTCCTCCTGTGTTTATATAAAGGCTAGAATTAATAAGACCCACTATTGTGCCAGGCACCTTTTACTATCCCTTTAATCAATGAACTGAACCTCAGAGTTTCTTGAGCATGATTCATCTGAGTGTATAGTAGATTTCTAATGCAGGCCAGATGAATGGTGCTCCAGGGTGTCTTTTTTCGCTGAATCCATTGCCAATAAAAAGATCCTGGAGAGATTAGCTCAGGTGTAGACATGTACACATCTGAAATTAGGTGACATAAATCCTATCCATGGACTTTTCTTGAACTAAGAGCGAAAGAATTGTCTGTCAAATTCAGGCTTATGAGTTATGTTGGATGGGTTGTGAGTTACAGGTTATAGGTGAACTCAATGTCCTTTCAGAAGTAGAATTATAGTTTTCCTGAATTGACATTACATTAGTAAATCCTTTTCTTCTTTTTTCTTTTTTTTCCCCCCATTTCTATGTAACATTTTTAAGAAACAAGTGCTGCTATTAATTCATTTTTTTTCTGTATGGATAATTGAAGAGACCTAACATGTAACTAGAATTATTTTCACAATACTGAGTATGTAATATGTCAGTAATTCACGGTCTGTTGACAGAATAAATTTAAACAAATGAATTTGCCTCTTGTATCTTTTCCTGTTTTCATTTCAGAGTGCACAAAAGAAACTGAAATAGATGAGAAAAGAATCTTTTGAGCAATACATGGTAGTCAGGAAATATAATCCTTTTGTATATAGAATGACAAGAGTGATAGTGTTTTAAAAGCAGGAGACTAGTACTGGTAAGTCAATCTATAACTTTTTTCCCCCCATGCAAAACCAGAGGCTTAGGTAAGTTAATGTCTGAATGAAGAATGCAATACATGCTCTCTTCAAATGCATAAATAACCAAGAATTTCAGCTAAATTAAAACAGTGGATTTAAAGCTTTTGTGTGTGGCTACTAAGAGTAAATGAAATAAAGGATATTATAAGAAACTCACAGAAAGAAAATGGAGAATCTGAAGAGACTGTTTACTTCAAAGAATAGATCATGAAATTTCCAGTGCACAGTGGCAGATTGCACTACCTGATGTAGCACATGTATGTCACCACTGTGCTTCATGAAAAACCTGTACAGTTTGCATCATCGTGTGGCTACTACAGTTCCTGGGAAACCCTTCATTCTTTAAAACAATTCCTCTCTTTATGATAGACTCCTCCATTAGCTTTTTTGGCATGTATTCCAAGTTTACAGGACGGGAGTTAATATTTATCTGAAAAGCTGCATGAATCACATGAGGCTTTTAACATTTTAGTTCTATAACTGTGTGATTGCCACACTGATTACCATACTGCCATTTACCTAGAAGGAAAACTATTACATTTACAGTACCTTTCTCCTTATATAAATCACATTTTTGTCCAAGTTTAGATATTCCAAGAGTTAAGGACCTACTTTTCCCATGAAATGCATTTAGAGTGGCAAATCTGTCAATCACCCTTCCTGATTTTAACTGATTGCTGCTCAAAAATTACTTCTGGTTGTCTGGCAGACAACTAGGAACATGCTCAACCACATCTTTAGTTTGAATTAAATTGAAGTGTAGGGAGTTCTCTTGCTTTTGTTTTGTTTTGTTTTTAAGTATTCAGTGCTTTGTGTCACTCTTCTAATACACAGAGCAACCCTTGTAGCAACCTTGGAAAGCAGAACCTAACTTTAAATGATTTAAAAAGTTGTTAGCATTTGGCAGTTTAGGTGCTATGACGTCAAAACTTGATTCATTCTGTTGGTACCAGAAGAACTGAAGTAAGTAAGTAGCGAATCTCTCAGGATCTTCACATCTCTATTTCCTTCATAGTTAAGACCAATGATTGGTGACAGATTTGTCAGCTCATCACGTAATGTCATTGGAGATGCTGTGTGGCTGACTGTTAATTTTCCTTTTCATTTGTTACAAGGTACAAGCCTGCAGAAGCCTAAAAAGAGATAATTTTCTTACCTAAGTTGGTAGTGAAAAATGTGTTAAGGAAAACAGCCTAGATTTTTTTTTAATACCTTAACCAATTTATGAACTGTTGACTACCCAGCAATACTGAAACTGAATTCCAGAACTATGATATGAACATAGAAGTGCAACTACTCTGTCAACACAGAATTCCTATTGCAGTGATTTTAAAGCTTCATAGACAGAGGTGAACTTATTTCATTTTAACTTCCACACTGTCTCATGCTGTGATGTTTTCCTTTTTCCTTATGGGCAGGTCATTCTACATATTTCCCACAGAATTCCCACAGAGGACCTTTGACACATTCATGAAGTTACAAAAATATTTGGATGAGCCAGTCTACAAAAATGGAACATACTAAAACCTTACTGGGTAAAATATGAACAAAACAGTAAGTTGATTACCTTAGTAAGACTGTCCTTTCAATTTCCCAACTCTATATCTTTCAACAGTGCACACATATAACGTCTTTGAAAAGCTTTTTCAAAAGCAAAAGTTGTTATTCTAATGAGTGACACATGAGACCCCATAATAATATGTGGAGTACCAGTGCATGTTTCTCCAAGGTGATTGGGTGGCTTAGAAGCAACACATTAGAGACATTGCCTCTACAGAAAGATAAAGAAACACCTTTAATGTTGGAAAGAGTGTGACACAAATGTGCCACAGTATTCAGCTTCAAGGAATTCCAGAACAACCAACTTTACTATTTAAAGGTACCATAGTCATACAGTCTTGAAGATTGAAAAATTATATTGTAATGGGAAATATATTAATTCTTCAACACCAAGATGCAGAAAACTTTCAAAAAGTGAGATTTAAACCCAAATGAGTGTTGTAAGAAAATACTAATGGTAGTGTATTAACATGTGCACTTTACGGAGTTACTAACCCCCTGTAAGATTTTAAAAGATGCTTCAACTATTTTTTATATATATATGTATATATACATGTATAAACACACATAAAAAATATGAAACATATTCTTACATTCTGTCTGCATGAAACATACAATTGTCCTGGTATAAATCTATTGAAAACTCTGTTCTCTTAAAAAACTTGCTACTGTTTTAGACAGCACCAGGTATGATCTATTAATCTGAACTGCAAAACAACAATACAATTTTTAATTTTTGACAAAAATATGTTAAATGTTTTCTTTAATCAATATCCTTCCATAAAGGGTGTGTTAGTATACGGATTAAGGTAAGGATATGGACCTGTTGGAAGGAGTTGAAGCTGAGGGTTTTGAAGATGATCTGAGGGCTGAAGCACTTCTCATATGAAGACTGACAGAAGGAGTTGGGATTGTTCATCCTGGAGAAGAAGAAGCTACAGGGAAACCTTATAGAAGACTTCTGGTACTTAGGGAAGCCAACAGAAAAGCCAGAGAAAGACTTTTAACAAGGGCATGTAGTGACAGGATTGGGGAGAATGACTTTGAACTGAAAGATGGTAATTTTAGTTTAGATATTGAGAAGAAATTCTTTATTAGGAGGATGGTGGGACACTGGAACTGGTTGCCCAGAGGAATTGTGAAAGATCCATCCTCAGAAGTGGTCAAGGCCAGATTGGATGGGACTTTGAGCATCCTGGTCTGGTGGACAGCATCCCTGTCCAAGGCTGGGGGGGTGGAATTAGATGATCTTTAAGGCCCTTGCCAACTCAAACTTCTGCATCTAGGTAAAACCTTACAAAAGGAAAGCCTTGTAAAATCATGGCTCAAGCCTGCTATTTCAGCTAAGCAGAAAAGGACCATGGGAAAGGGACTCAGCTGAATTAGAGACAGAAAAACAAGTTCTGTAACCATTGCATGTTTACATCGTGGTGTGTGGTGGTTGACTGAATTATGTTTGTTATGATTTAAAACTATGTAGCTGATACCCAGCTATTTGCTTTAAAAGGCTGGGTTTTTGGGATAAAGTGCCTCTCCTTTGCACCTGCCTGGGGACCCTGTGTCACTTTTCACCCTCACCTCACACCAAACCATTCTATGATTCTGTGATATCCTGTTATTGGCTATAATTGTTGACCTCTCCAGCTTGCTATTTCTAATTTGGCTTCAGCAAACCACAGTTTGTTAGGAGTCCCTGTTTTCTATTTGCCCTGTGGCTTTAGGTGAAAATATGTTCTTCCATTATTGCTAGGAGATGGTTCAAAATGTAGACATTATGAAAAATTCAACTTTAGAAAGAGGAAAGAAGTAATTATTCTAAGATTAAAATATCAGTATCTGCATTTTTTTTCTTCTTTCATTTACACAATTTGTAAGTTCATCTCTTCTTCCAAGCACAGGATAAAATGACAGAACTCTTGGTAGATTTTTTTATTGACCGTTTAATCAGGAAAGAAATAAACTTTAGTCAGAAAGCAATCTACCTTTAAGAATGAGAAAAGCCATAAAAATCATAGAATAAAATCATGGAGTTATTAAGGTTCCATGATCATCTAGTTCATCCATTGACAGAATACCATCATCCTCGCTAAACCACATCAAAAAGTCTTATCATTTCTGCCTGCTTTATAGAAGAAATCCTGTGCCTTTGCATAGCTTTTCATATCTTTTGCTAAAGTCAGGGTTTCTTAAAGCTGTGCACAGATAAGACCACATTCATTCTTATTCAATCAAGTTTATTTTATTTTAGTCAGGAGCTTTCCTTTCTCATGATATGTGACTCTCCAGTCAGTGCCTTGATTTGGAGAACCCTATATCACGATTTATTCTTAATCTTTGCCTGATTTGTATAATACAAGAAATGTGATGGAATGAGACTACAAAAAGATGCTACTGTCACAGTAGTTTCAACCATTATGAGTTATCATAACAACACTGATTAAATAATAAGGCTTTTGAAGAGTATGTCACTAGGTAGTCGCCAGAGACAATTTCTGTTAGAATATTATTTTCACTTTATTGCATTTGGATTGATTAATAATTTTTTTTTTAATTTCTGCAGATATAACTGTTAGTCATAACATTTAGTATTATATCAATTTCCTGAGGTCATTGACAGATGATAAGCAGTATAAAGGAGGGAAATTTTAATTTTTCAATATTTTTCTGTCAATAGGTTTAAAATATGCCTACTATTTTAACTTATGATGAGACATATTTCTATATATTGTTTCATTCCTTTGTGTTCTCAAAATGAGTTCTCATTGGTGAAAAAGATTGCCTACAAGTTACATAAAAACAAACTTGCCCACTAATGCTCAGATGCACTTGTTTTGAGAAGAGAGGCACCTATATCTTTCCTGGTGCTCTGAAGAGATTTACATTTAGATAGACGGGAATCTGAAACCAACCTAACTTGGCTAAGATAGGCACGATCCAGAACAGCAGCAGTGCAAAACTTCTGTATTGTAGTGTAAGAAATTGGGGGCTCCCTCAAGAAACTGGGAGCTCAGTATGCTAAATACTCTTTGAGCAGAGGGGATCAACATTTTCCTCCCATCAAGAAATGCGCATTAGAAATGGACAGACTAAATACAGGGCTGAAAGAACTCTGTTACCTCTGTTTAGGGACTTCTGTTTAGGTTCCTAAATTCTCAGTCAAAGACGTAGATATCAGGATCTTCCTGAATAACATGGCTTGTCTTCTGGAGAATCTTCAGAATTATTTCAGAAGTATCAGAAAATTTAGTTTAAAAATGTTCAGTATCTACTTAAATTGCCTAAGCCCCAATTAAGAAATAATATAAGCTGTTTGATACAGTGATATACCTCATCCTAAAATTGCTGTCTAAGGAAAATGAGTAAATAATTTCCAGCGCTGGTGCTTGTGTCTCTTTATCTACTATGAAGGTCTGAATTTAAGTGGAGTGAATTGTGTGCTTTTAGGTCATGTCCCTAAAATTTCAGTCAGATACTATGAAATGAGGCACCTCAATAAGACAATGAAGTGTCATACTTAATATCTGTGGCATGCTGACCACTTAAATATTTCACCCAAACTCCAGTGAGACATGAAAATATGTAAAAATAACTTGTGGTGAAGTGGGAGAGTATCTTTGCACTGTACCATTTGTTCCCATCACTGTGTATTAACATTGCATATTTCAGTACAGTGGACTATCCCCTTTTTCAAAGGCAGATGAGATCCCATCTGTTTTTTGGGCCTGTGACCAAGACACTCATCCCAGGATTTTAAAAACCTGGTTTCTATGTCTCTTTCAGCCACTGGACAAAGGATCCTGTAATTTTCAAGTCTTACTAGACTTTCTGACCAGAGGCAACAGTTGATGGGGTCACACTTTTCAGTCAGTATTTGAATGACAGGGCAAGAATGGTCCTTGAACGAGAATTTCTGCTCAATTATCAAACGAAACAGACTCTCTCGTGTTAAGGAATTTTAGCAATGCTTATACATCTTACATAAAGGAGAACAATATGCACAAACATCCTGCAAGCTTCTGCTTAACTCTCATCTGAAATGTGAAAACTCAATTATTTAGATTAAATTCATTCTTTAGAAGTTATTTATATGCTATGTTTCATGGCAGCTGACCTGATAGGAGACAATTTTGCAAATCATTTACCATGAAGAATAAAGAAAATATTTCTAATATAAAATAATTTTAATTAATCTTCATTAAAAAAATGCCCTTATTTAATATATGACTTCTTTATTCTGTTCTTTTAATAAATTAAAACTTTTTGAAGGGAAAAGGATTTTTGGGCCTTGTTGGGTCATTCATACATAGAAGAAAGCTGCCTGTCTTTTTTTCCTTTCTTTTCATGCCATGCAATTTTGTTGAGCCACCTGGATATCCAGAAAAAGTTCAATCTTCAGAACATAGTGACAAATAAGTGAAAAGTTGCTACAATTAAATAAACTAATGATATAGAACATGAAGTAATCAACAGTTTCTTTAAATTTTTTGAGGACTGCTTCTCATCATAAGTATAATTTTCTATTTTTGCTATCACTGATTTTGTGAAATATTGTACCCTATTTTTTCCCTATCCATCTCTGATTTTATCCAGAACACAAAGAAGCAATTGCAAAGCTAAAATAGATAGATAACATTTTCCTGGTCACTGAATACATATGAATTCTGATTTATTATTATGACATTTAAGCATACAAACAAACATTCACATACACATACAAATACTAGACCATAATGAAGAAGAGTCTGTGATTATTTTTGCAGGATTTAAAAATATAACTTCAAAATTTATTTAAAATGTAATATTTTTCTTGCCTTCTATATCATTGAATAATAATGGCATTTGATAGATTTAAAAATTATTTTTAGTAGGATTTTTATCTTTTTATTTGAAAAACTTTCTTCTTTATTATTATACCTTAGGCTCTGGTTTTCATCAAAAAACTAGAAAGAAATCTTTGATCTAAGGAATCTTCTAAAAAGCTATGAAAAATATTTTGATAAAAAAATAAAATTGACCAGGGACTTGCTGAGAAATGCATATTTAGTTTTTTCTTTTGCAAGAAGAATTATATTATAGCTATTTTCCCTATAATATGCATATTGATTAGAGAGCTATTGTGTTTCATCCTGATTAGTATTTCACTAATCTGGTGGAGCAGGAAATGAATAATAAGAATCTAATAAAATTATGGAAAGTCAGTTTATATAGAGCATGCCAAATGACAGAAATTATCCTTTGCAATGTAGTGAATACCTCATTAGTAACTCGTCAGAAGATTATAGATCTCTTAATGCTTACTTTCCTCATGTTTGGCTGCTGGCCTTTTAACAGTCCAGAAATTCCATTGCTAATTATTCCTTATCACCTATCATCTGGCACTCTAAGTCCTGTCTTCCTTTTCAGTAAAAAAAAGGACGGCCTTTTAGGAAAATTTTTCTGACAGTGTATACTTAAGAACAGCAATTTACTTCTTCTTTTGTCTTTTTAATATTTGACAGAAAAACTTTGTCACTTTCTCTTCTGCTGTCTTCAGGTGTCAGAGTTAAGTTTGAATGATCTTTCTACTGGGATTTATTGAAATAAGTAAATCTTTCAACTTACCTTTTCCTGGATCTTTGATGTGTTTTTCTTTCTGTCTCCATTTTATCTCTCATAATTTTTACTTCTCCACAATATGTGTCTTGTTATCTCTTCATGAATCTTTCCCTATGAGGACCCCAAAAATGTCACATGGCAAGGTTTTGCTATACCAGAAGGGCTCCAGTACAACTAAAGCAAAATGTAAACCCAGCAATATTGTGAAATTCCAGTGCTTTCACAAGTATGTAAGTAATAGACAGTAAAATTATGGTATATGCATAAGAATATTGCCTGTTCATCAAAAAATAAGAACAAGGAATATTATAATTGGAGAATATAGAGGAAGAAACACTCACTCTCAGTTGAAAAGATCAGGTTATGGAACTTAAGTTAGACATAAGTAAGTCCACAGGGCCTGGTGACAAGAAATTAGGTGTGCTGAAGAAGCTGGCTGATGCCATCATGAAGCCACTGTCATTTTATCTCTGACAGCTCCTGATTATCCAAGGAGGTTCCTGAAAACTGGAAAAGACCAAAGGTCATTCCCATCTTCAGGAAGGGCAAGAAGGAAAATATGAGGAATTACATCCCATAGGTAATGCATAGGTAATTGAGCAACTAATCCTGGGAAATATTTTCAAGCACATAAATGACAAGAAGATAATCTGGAGCTGTTGGATGTATAAAAAGGAAGCCATGTTTGGCCAACCTGATAACCTTAAGTAATGATGTGACTAAAAAGAGGAGAGTAGTGAATGTTGTTTCTCTTGGCTTTAATAGTTTTTAATACCTTCTCTCACAAAGTCTTGATAGACAAATTGATAATTTATAGATTAGATAAGTGGGAAGTGATGTGAAATGAAAACTGGTTGGATCAGTGGCCCCAGAGGATTTTGATCTGCAGTGTAAAATCCACTTAGGGGCAGATCACAAGTGGGCCAACACTGCCTAGCGATCCTTCCCCTCTACTCAGCAGTGGTGAGACACATCTGGAATGCTGGGTTCTGTCCCTCATATGGAAACTCATATAGTGTAATGAATTTTTATGCTTAAAAAAAAAAAATCACAATTTCACAGGATTTTCACCACCACCAGATACCTTACAACTTTTTTTCCTACATTTTCCTAAGTGTTTTATTTATTTCAGTTCTTATCACTTTACTCCACTAAGCTATAAAATCCCATTTGCCCTTGAAATTTATACTCTTCAGCTATCTACAGATTTTCAGTACATTACATTTCTGTAGTTATTGAGTGAAGCTACAATACAAAATATTTTTTAATAGCCTCTATTTTGTACCAGCAAATTGTTCCTTCACTAGAAGTGTTTAAATATCTAAGTACTTGATAACGCCCATATATATCAGGTGTGTACTGAGCTAAATGCTTCAACTGTTTAATCAAATAAATTACAGGTAAAGATTCTACTTGCAGTATTATGGACAGAAGTATCAAAAGTCCACTGAGCTGTTGAATGTGATCCCATGCATCTGACAATATCAGTAAAGAACCCTTAAAAATTTTATTTTGTATATGGTCAAGTGATAAGTAAGAGATGGTGAAAAAGCCCCTGCACATTTGTTTTCCTGTTTTGGTGTTTAAAGTATGTCAAGTCTGGATAAAACATATAATACCATGACTGAACTATTTTCAGTGAAGGTCTCAGAAGTTCATTAGAAGTATTCTAATATTTTTTTTCTAAAGTTGTTATCTCTCTCTCTTTTTTTCTCCATTCACAAAAAAATCATGTTTACTTTGGACTACGCTGGTGTAAATGCAAAGCAAGGTTAAAAGACAACTGTAATAATGAGCTGTTCCTTTGAGAGACAGCTACCAAAGAGGGATGGTAGGAAATGAACTGCAAGTGTTACAGCTGAGCTTCAGGCACTGAACATTGGAGAAGTTACACCTAGACTTACACCCAGACCTACACTCAACTCTAAACATCTGTTGCTCAGTGCAGTTTGACATCTAGACCCATTTGTATTCAGGTATTTGATTGATTAAGTCAAAATTCTGATTAACATCTTGACATTCAGGACCTGAAGTACAGTGGGCAATCCCATTCTGCTCGCCACGAGATATCTTTGAAGGTTGCAGTCTGCAGCAGAAGTCTGAGTAATAACTTGGAAACAAATCCAGAAGGATTTAAACATTAATATATGGCAAACACATGTAGGGATTCTTCCCCGAGAAGGGACTGCCCACTCAATGCATCAGATAAACTTTATCCTTCCTGAACTCACAGAGCCCTGAATCCTGATTCTAAATGCTTAACTTTTCAAAACTGATAATTTTTTTTGACCATATGATTTTTGCAAACAAGGAATGAAACCTCTGAAGTAGTTGTTCTGTTCCTCTTTCACTTTAGGGGTTCATACTTGTCAAGGACACTTTTCCAAGATGTAAACCACCAGGCACTCTGAACAGGTATGATTTTCTGAATTTGAGTGTCTCTGAAGTCAACAGTGGGAGTTCCAAGCACAGGAACTAGGGTACGAGAACATAGATTCTCAAACAGAGTAGCATAGGAATAGGGAACTCAGGACTGCCTTGCTTTCCAGGGCTTCCTCCCTTTTTTCACTCCTCTCAGCACAAGGTGAGATATGTTTGAGTTCCACACGAGAAGGCTGAACACTGGAGACGTTGCTTTCTCAGGCATATCCCTGTGACTATAATCCCACACTTGCATCCCTGCTGCTTTCCCAGAATAATGAATTTTACATTCCTGGTTACACAGCAGTTCAGTCTTGGGAGAAGGAACAGTAAGTGCCTCACTCAGATTATTCATGGCACAGTGGTTAGGTCATTCTCCAGGGTGACAGGAGAGATGGATTCAGTTCCCTGTAAGACAATCAGGGCTGGGAATGTAAACCTCTCATTTGCTTAGTGAACACTCAAACCACTAGACTATTAAACAGAAGACAGTGTCACCTTTACCAGATATCTTTCTCAGAAGAGGACTAAAACACTCTGGGTCCTGAGTGGATGGAAGCACCTAACATTTTCTATTAATTTTCTGCATTCTCAGTGGACAGATAGACACTTAAAATAGGAGAATGGATTTCCCTCTGCTTATCTTCAGAGGCACTCTCTCTCCACTATGCTAGGCAAACTCCAGCCTCCTTCTAGGGCCGAACAGGATTCTGTGCGTAATGTCTAAATTAAGCACCTAAATGAAGTGCACAAGATTATATGCAGGAAAATTAAATCTCTTCAGACATGCCTGCTATGAAAGAGTGACATTTGAACTTTTTTTGTCAGGAAAATCTCTGTGGAGTCCTGAGCTGAGACATGCGAGTACAGCAGCATCACTTTTGACCCTGGCCAATACTGAGTTGTTCAAACCCTTTTGCTTGGGTCTTTCTAGCTCAGGCATTCCCTGTGCCATACTCCTTTGTGTGAGGAGCCTGAGGATACTGTTTGATACTAGGAGTAAAGCATCTAAATCCACCACTTAAGTATGCAAGAAGTAATGAGTTATTCAGAGGCAAAGGGCAGGCAGAGCCCCTGTCAACTTAATGAATATTTGGGGTACAAATGACCTCTGAAAATCAGGCAATTTATTTGAGCACCTAAAAATAGATTCAGATGTTTAATTTTACATATTCAGGTTGAAAAATTTTGGCTAGAGAGTAAATTAATTGCCTAAGGTCACACAGCAAGTCAATGTATAATGAGAAAGTAATAATGAGTGAAGAAAAAAAGGTATTTTTAATCTCTATGGATTTATTGAATCCCAAAACTCTTTTATTAAAAGTGTTCTTGAATATATCTCTGTATTTTTTAAATTGTGGTTTAGCATCATTATTTAAAATGCATTTTTTTTTAATGAAAACATTCTTTTTCTCCATGTTTAACCCTGATTGTTGATATCGTCTTATTGCTATGAAAACAAAAGGTTCAGTCAGATCTTCAACAGTAGATATTTTGTTGCATTGGTAGTTAATGAATGAGATATTTGATTACAAAGGGATAAGTAACCTCTCTGTAGCCTGCAATTAACATTTAACTTGATATGGTCAATAAGCCAAATGAAGGGAGAGTAAACTGAATAAAGAGGATTTTTCTCTCATTAGGAGTTCATCACACACGCATATGCTAGTGAAGCATACTGTCGTGATTGGTGATTTTGCTTGCACATTCCTATAAAGCTAAGCTTTCATCTGGTCAAAAAGAAATAAAAGAGCCCACTCACTCTCTGGAGAAAAACAATATTTTAATCCATTCAGATTTCAAGTGTGTGAAGATAATTTATAACAGTCAAGTGCATTATTAGGCAATAATGATATCTCAGGAAGTTAGTCACTCAGTTCTTTCTAAAATCCTGTGAGACTGGAGTGCCTAATTCCCTCACAGGCTTTTTAGTTTTAATGAGTTCTTGCTTACACACAGACACAGCAAATGGAATCTGTTATATCCTTTTCATACAAATATAAAGGAAAACCTAAGTGATATACTCTGATTCAAAATATATATAAAATACCTGCTTTAAGTAGTTATGTAGTTCAAAGTCAGCTGCACTGTGCCTTTTTCCTGGTGCACAGGATTTCTCAAAGCTGTTTATCATAAACGTAGCAATAAAACAAGAATGGTCTCCACGTTAAGGTTTGAGTCTTGGGAAATGCATGCTGAATTTCTTTTATTGCTGCCAGCTTCCTGCACTACCTTGCCCATATCATTTATATCATAGCATTAAAGACCAAACACTTTCCCTAGCAGAAAGAGAAATTTGAGTTTGCAAGATTAGCTTTTTCTTGGTTTTGAGGCTGGTTATTCCTGCTGCGAGCACAGTTCTAAGAGAAAATTAAAACAGATGAAAGCCCAAACTGCTAATTACATGAAACCCTAGATGACAGCATCAGGTAAATGAATAATAATATATGTCATTATTCTGTTATGAAGAATTCTTTCAATATACCTTTTCCTGGTTCATCTCCTTGTTTCTTTTCTCCTTTTTTGATCTCACTTTTTTTTTTTTTTTTTTTAACTCTTTCCAAAATGTCATATTCTTTGTTGCAGAAGTCCCCGGGATGGCTTCTTCCCCCAGGATGTGATTGGAATAACACCATGGTAAGGGATCTATTTTATATACTGAACCTTCCATGCAAGAGATATTTAAAAAGTCTATACCATTGATTGTCTAAACATTCAAACATAATATATATTGAAGGGAAAGTACAAGAACTGCCACTTTTTATTATTTTTGAAGTTCACCATAACTGGACTTCTCATTGAGGCCATTATTCTGAAGGTAGGGTGCAACACTTGGCCAAGACTCACAATCAGTGAATGATCATAAAGTTTTTCTCCACTGGCACTTTTTCGTTCTGTTATGGGAGCCACATGTGACTATGTGCTGGCTCTCTTTAGAGAAGATCCCAGTAACTCAAAGGAAAATGAGAGTTCCTTTCTTCCTACAGTGATGTCTGCTTTGTTTGTAAGCTGAATTTTCTCATTGCAACTGTATGTTCAACTGTTTTTACTGTGGTTTTGTCTGTGAAACATGTCTTGTCTCAGAGCTTCTGAAAATGAATGAGTGCTCAAATAGCATACCACCTCTCTGCTGTTCTCTGTTATGAGCCATACTGTCCTGGATACCAGTCCAAGACAAAAGTGTTTGCTTAAGCCACATCAGCCTGTTTGTTTAAATGAAACCAAGAGTAATGTTTTAATGCAATGGATTTCTGCTATAGATAGTGGACATGGCCTAAAATGGAAATCTGCTGTCTCATAGTAAAGAAGTAAAGGAGTGGGGTAATAGAGCTCCATTTGTGGGATTGCTGCTTGGCTTCTTTGGATCTGGTGAAGGTATCCTGTGGTTTCTGAATTCAAGAAATATTTCACTTCTAATGATTCAGCCAGAGTGAGTTTGAGGTCTAAACCCCTACCTTTATGGTTATGAACATTATTGCTTATTCACAGCTTTAAATGTGGTTTCATTCGCTGAAAGGAACGCAGAAATCCTGTGCTTTTCTCTATTCCCATCTTCTTTTTCCTTTCATGCTTAAATATTAAAACAATTTTAAGTCTCCTCTTTTGAGATCCTTCTTTAACTTTTTCTCATGTCTGTCAGGGGAGTACTAAGCATAAGATTACACATAAATATTTTAAGAGAAAAGTCTGTCCAGTTGTGGAACTTGCTGCAAATACTGTCTTCACTTCTTCTGCCTGAAAAGGAGATCTAACAGGTGACCTAAGGGCAGGCTCCTCTGGCTTAATCAGTAGCTGTGTTGAGTTGCTATTATGTTGAATTGTGTTTGCGACACAAATTATTGTGTCTCATAGGGAGAGACATACATGAAAATGTATTTATTTACGTAAAAGAGAGGAAAATTTCACAGGATGGATTTTCCTAGGTTCTTAAAACTAATATAAGACCAGAAGGAAATAGATTTCTTACTTATTTATAGTAGTAATTTATGTTAAGAGAATGTGCAATTGTAATATATTACAATATAATTTTAATAATATATTTTGGTACTTTAATTGTAACAAAATATTAACACGTATCTGTGAGAAACTGTCAGAATGCAAACCATTTTTTTTGCTCATTTTCAGTAAGATATTCTAGTTTTATTGCCCTTTGATTATTTTAATTTAAAATTTGTGCTGCAGAGCAAACAAAAGAATGAAAAGGGTTTTTCCTGCTTTTCAACACTGCGAACTAAATCTGGAATATGAAAGTGAAGATAAAAACCTTTTATTTTTTCTTATCCCATCTCCAATGATAAATATTCTGAGGGGCAAAAGCAGTCTTAGATTACAGTATTGGCTTTCCTTTGCTTTATGAAATCTACTTTGGCCTTGTAGTGTAAGTCTGTGCCTTCAATGGGGCTACACAGATGTATGTATCTATGAGCATAATTTGTACACTCAAGCTGAAGAGTGAACCTGCCACAGGAATTTAATGCTGTGGATTGATGAGCAAAAATAAAAAAAGTCCCTTTCTTAGAGCTCTCCCCTTCTGTAGGACTGTCACCAGTAGAAAGTAAAAGCTAGTCTATGTCAGTGAAAGGATATTATACTGAATACACCCAGGAAAAGCCAGCATGCTGAACATAATAGAGGCATTTTTAGTTGGAAACGTTAGAGTTGCAGTTTAGGCTTTCCATTCTGTGTGGGTCAATAGCAGTAATTAATTCTATTCCATTACATTCTTATACTGGTTTGCTCACCATAATATCTGAGTGCATAATATTTGTGTTGCATGGTGGAATTGTGCTGGTGTGTTTTATCTAAGCTTAATATTACTGCATGCAGTGAACAACACATTTTTGCCTTTTTTTTAAACCATATTACTTTTAAAGGAATGTGTAAACACATTGAGCCAAAGTGCAATTCCAATTAGACAATATAGGGTGAAGAAGCAACTTTATACTCAGTGAGGACATAAGGAAGACTTCTAATTGCCTTCAGTTTCTGTGAGGGTTCACAGTTCCAAGCCAGCTTTCAAAAAAACTTTGCTTCCCCTTCAGAGGAATTTCACCCTCTGTGGGTCTGCGTAGGAAAGACGCGGTTCTCAGCTATTGTCTCCACACCAGAGCTCAGTTAATCTTCTAGCCAGACTGGTTCCAGGTCATTGAGTGCCTGAGAGAGATAGGGTCTGTGACACTGGCCGTGATTGAAGCCAGAGGCAGCTTTAGGCAGTGAGGCAATCAGGGGTAAATGCAAGCAAATGGAGTTTGCCCACATTCATTGTCAGTAACACAGACTTTACCCACTTCTTGCTGCTTTGCCTGAAAGACAAAACAAACCGATGAGATTACCCCATTCCAGCACAGGTTTTTAGTCTAATTCTACTGGGCAAAAGCCAGAGGCCTCAGTGGAAAAAAAATGTTGGCTTCACTGATAAAATTACAAACGAGAAAATTACCCCTTTCTACACCCTGCAGCTCCTGTTTCCTCTTCTGTACCTTCTCTTTTCCTCTCTAATCAACAATAGCACCAAAGGCTAGTAACGCACCGTGGTTTGCAAAGATTGCTGCAAACTGTCTGCCTCTCCAGCAAAGTGAAGTATGCTGCAGGCACGCCTGGATGGCTGCTACATGCTCCAGAATTTGCCCAGTTCACATCATGGGATAGAAAAGGCTCTGCTGTGGCCAAGGTGAAGAGGGGACTGAACAGAGACAAAACATTTCAATTTACATAAGACTTTTTACTACAACATATCAAAAACCTTAACTGCCATGCGATTTTAAGATTAATTAAAAGCTTTGAGATTACACGGGATATCAATATCTCAAAATGTTTAGTGTTTGCTCTTCATTTAGGGTATTGTCAGTTTCCCCATTACTATATGGTGCACAATAATTTCTTTAAATATTACATTTCTTAGTGGCATGCAAGGGTAATTACTTGCCATGATTTAAAATTTGAAATCTGTAGAAAAGGACTGAGTTGCCCATAAATATTTTAAAACATGTAGGTAAAAGTAAAGGAACTAGTAAGAACTAGTAAGTATTACATAAGGAAAAAAACAAATCTGAAGGAAGAAGATATAAAGAATGTGAAGGAGAGAAAGAATGGCTGGAATGAAATGGAATTCAGGCTAATTTATAGTAATCATCATACTTTTGATGACTGCAAATTATGAAATAGAAGGACTTGATCACTATTAGAGATCGCTAGAAAGAGAAGTATGCCATTCCCTTGCTTTGTAATCTTACTTTGTGATCTCATCCACTTTATTACATATAAAAATTATGGAAAATTATGGATTATATACATGCTGTGTTACTGCAACAAATATATATAAACTCAGACTGAGAGACTTAAAAAAAACAAACCCCAAACCCAAATCCTATACCAAAAAAAATTACAAAATTTAGTGCAGAGTTTAAATGACTTCTGTTTTGTCTGAGTACATTTTTTCTTTTGCTCTTAATTTGCACAACCCTAGCTCATATCTCATATTTTTATTCCCATTAAAATACAGTGAGGAGCAGTCAAGCAGATGTCATTAGAGAATCCAGAGCTTTAGTCCATAGAATTTATGTTTGGCTTTTCAGGAAACTCGGATTCATCTACATGAATTCAGGACAATACTGGCTTCTTGAGGATCTCTGCTATCGACTCATCAAAACCAAGATGGTTCAGATACTGCTGTGCAGGCGCTGTTAGAAGTTGACTGAGAGCTCTGTGAGTCTCTAAGGGTCTTTGACTCAAATATTTGTCCAGCTGGGTGTCATGAGGGAGCTATGTGACCACACATTCTCCTGTGTGAGTGCTCATACTTTCTGGTTCAACCAGCTTGGAAAACAAACACAGAAATAGCTCTTGGAACTGCTGCCCCTTAGCTTCTCTGAAGATATTTAGCTGTTGTCTTCATGTCCTCCTGGAACCAATGCAAAAACTTTTAGCACCATTTAAACATTGCGAGAAATTCACATTTCTGAGAAGAGCAAGATACATACTTGTCCTTCTTGGGCACCAGTGAGCCCATTCAGATTTGCTGCCCTGCAGTAGTGAAGCATGCTGCTCCTATGGAATGCTAAAAGGTGTTTGACAAGCTGCATATCAGTTGGGGCCATAAAGCCGGGTTCTAGGAGCAGCTTCTGGGATTTCGTGTCCTGTCCAGTTAGCCCTTGCCCCAGTCCAGCTTTAAGGGTACTTCTCTGTACCTCCTCTGGATCCCTGGGTCTCAGCCCTGGCTGAAGCGTGGCAGTGAAAAGGAATGAAGAGAGGACTTTTGGGGCATAACTTTGGTTTTACTTGTTCCAGAGCCGGTGTCCCCACAAAAGTGAGGTCTCGTCTCTGTGCAGCACCTTTTAAATGGGGGTGGGGAAAGGGGAGGGGTACAGCCAGGGGACCATCAAGGATAGGGGTGGGAGAAACTGGGAACCTGGCCAATCTCTTGACAGCTCCCCTGCAATGTACCAGACACCGGGGCGGGGCTGCAGAGAGACTCTAAGCCTCCAAGCCTGCCAGGAGCACAGCCTTGACCCGGGGGAAACCCGATAAACCCAAAACCACACCCCAACAGGCCCATAATTTTAAACACTCTGTATATTCACTTTTAATGTCATATCTTTCTGTTATTAAAGGTTAAATCTACTTTAATATTAGTTTTTGTATCATGAGCAATAAAAGTAAAAACAATGAATCAGATACAGAGCAACACACTAAAGGCAGTATAGTATGTACTAGTGATATTATTTAATATTTATACTATTTGATAACAGCTATTTCCTCCACAGGAAATGTGGATAAGGAGACCAATGATAACATTCACTGCTCTACAGGAGAAGGCTTTTGGTACAGTTTATAAATCATATTGTGCTGTTTGGGGAGCCCTAGAGGTACTATATTGAAAGCCTATAATGCATTAGAAGCCTTTCAGTTTTATGTATTTAATCTTTCTTCTTGGTCTGCTCTGATGTGGAAAATAGGAAGCACAAACTTACTCATTTTGAGTGTTTTTAGACTGTGATTCTATTGCTAAAGGTGCAATTTTATTGTTTTATTTGCAATACAGGACAAATGTGTTCAATGAAAGTAAAGTAACAAACAGCCATTCAAACTCAGGGCT
This sequence comes from Irena cyanogastra, assembly GCA_013397155.1. Taxonomy (NCBI): domain Eukaryota; kingdom Metazoa; phylum Chordata; class Aves; order Passeriformes; family Irenidae; genus Irena; species Irena cyanogastra. The sequence continues at coordinate 407,168 of VWZV01007813.1, forward strand.
CAAGAAATATGGTTCTATCTCATTAGTTATGGAGGTCACATTGGTTGTTTCCTGTATCTTTGCATGTTTTGTCCCAGTAACAGATATGAAAACAAAAGAAAGATATTTAAAAAAGCAAATAAGTGACTAATAAAGGGGAAAAATAATACAGAAAAGTGGAACCAACAAACAAAGTTTGCTCCATACTGAATTTGTGCCATTTTAAGTTTCAGTTTTTTAACCCATAGTATGGTCTCTTCAAAGGAGTGAAATACTTTATCTTCTTGACAGAACAAATTGAGTGGAAAATTACATAAACCCCTCAGCAGATGTTCTTTCCCACATTGTTTGGGAATTTATCCCTGTTACACAGCTCTTCTAAGGTCCATGCCAATCTGAATAGGGACATTAGCAAACTTGAAGATATGTTTAGGTGAGCATTATGCAAATATTCTCTTACCATCTCATTATTATTTTTTGGTGCCAGTCAACTTCACCATGGTATTTTATTTTTCTATCAAGAATATCTCTGTGTAGGTGCTAGACAAATCATATCTCCATTGCAAATGCATTAAATGAGAACCTGTTTTTTTTCACTGAAGCAAAAGCCAAAGTCCAGACCTCTATAAATTCAGTTTGCTATAATGAATGGGTCTTGGAGTCAAAGTTGTCAGGCAACAAACAACAGGAAAAAAATAACCCAATTGCAGTTCCTACCGCCTGCAACATATCTATAGCTGCATAGCATACTAATTTCTGCAAATCAGATGGTATCTTCAAAATTATAATGCACACCAGCGAGTTAAGCATCTGTATAACAATAAGATTTGTCATCCATCATTCAGTGAACAGCATAAGGCAACTTACTGTCATCTAGTGCCAAGTGACATCCATCTAAATTGTCTGCCTGTCCATCTGACTCTAAACTTTGCTACAGTCTTTAATCAAATCCTTTTTTTAAAATTATCATTCCTATTTTTTGATGTTCTAATACAACATGCACTAAGTTTGTGAATTAAAACAATGACATATTATAACTAATGCACAAGGAAAATATCTTCAATAAATATCCATTATCCCTGTTTGTTCTTTAGCAAATGTAGTGAATTTCACCAATGAAACTCCCAGTAGAATAGAGAGATTTACAGCCCAAGTTGAGGAAGATACATCTGCAGCTGAGAAGTGCATGAAGAGATGCATAGGAATCTGGCGATAAATCAACGATTCCATGCTCTGGGGTGCATTCACAAAGAAATTAAAGACTACCTGCAGAGAAAAACGTCTCTGCTGTTTTCCCTGTACTTCCTTGCTCCTAAAAATACATCAAGAATTGGGACAGTGGAAAAAAGAGACTGAAGAATAGCAGCAAGAGATGAACAGTAGTGGAAGTTTTCTCCACTGGGATTAATTAATTAGTCTTCATTGGCCTAGGAAGAATGGCATAAAGCAGATTCATAGGATCTGAGAATTGGACAGAGCCTGATGTTTTTAAATAGAAGCAGCAATTTACACAGGAGAATACTCAGGAGAAACGTGAATTCCTTTTGCAACAGATAAATGCTGTTTGTGGTGTTTCCAGTAACAGACCTAAAGGAAATGATTTTGGAAATGAAACATTACTGAAGTGACTGGTGGCTACTCTTGAATGATTTCTGGAGCACTATCATGGTGAGGTGGGTTTGCCAGCAAAAACTTGCTGCAAAACCCAGTAACACCATTACAGGAAAAGGATATTTTCCTCTAGTATCAGGATGAATCTAGGCAACAAGAAATAAATTTCTATTTAATTAACTGTAAGTAAGAATAGTTATCATGATCTTAAACAGAAATTATTAGAAAGAAAAACAGAAGACAAATACTATGTTAAAAGGGATAGCAAAAGTTAATATATTAAGCCATTACATACAGAGATCTCAGATCTCACTAGCAGTTATTGCTCAAAATTTTTCCAGCATAACTGCATGAATCATTATTCTCTCCTAGAGCCTAACTATAGGGAGCTATGTTAATACACCTCTGTTCTTCACACAGTGATTGCGGAGTGTTAATCCATCACTGGTGAATCTAATGCAGGAGCTTTCCATTTTCCCATCCCTCTTCCTCCATCACCAGCCCAAGCAGATCGCAAGCCCCTCTGCTGCTTTGCTGACCTCAGCCAAGAGGTCCTGGAGAAAAACTTTTGGAGGCTGATGATGCAATCCCTGAATACTCACAGATCTAGTTAAAATGGTTCATGAGAGTGTAGTCAAACCATTTTCAGTAGTCATATACTCTAAGGAATATGTCACTGAATGCTGATCTGGAGGTCCCTCTACCTTAAGACCAAGAGAGTCGAAAATAGTAAGGGAGAAATGGTAAGTTTTTGCCACAATATTCCACGTCCATAATTCTGAAGAAGCCAAAAAATTAATTAGAAAAACTATGGTAGAGTTTTGCTAGCATCTCACATGCAACTTAATAAACAGAATGCAACAAGTTGGCAGATAAACTTAGATGACACAGCTCTCTTATTATTAGCAGAAGTTAATTAGTAAGTCTTCTATTTATGGCCGTTGTACTGGGACAAATAAAAGCTCCAAATTTTCAAAAACATCCTAAGTTCAAAAGTCACTCAGATTCAAATATGTAAAAGGATTTATGATACTAATTCACTTCCTGGAAAAGTGAAAAAAATCTAGGTAACTTGGTTGCTAAATCCTTTTCTATTTGCACACTTCAGTTGGATCCACAAAAGCACTCGTGCTGAGTACTGCTTCTTTAGCTTTCCTAATACAGCTGTTTGTCTTCCTCACTCCCAGCTGAGGAGCCAATTGAGTTTGATACTAGGGTCAGCATAAAACATATGGAAAGGCTTAGCCTCTTGGGAGACAATGGAGAGCATGCCAAGAGATGTCTGCGACAATAGAATAGAAGATGCCACAGGAGCAGTGTGTCATACGTCCTGGTATGCTAAGGCTGCTGAAGGCGGGACAACTCTTTAACCAGCTTTCATGATTCTAAGATATTTCTGTAAACTTCCCAATGACTGTTAAATACAAGAAGATATGGTAATTGATGATTTCCTAATCCTTAGAACTTTGATCTAGGCTAGACAGTAGATTATATGGACATGTTGATGCAGCCTTTGTCTGGCCCACCACGAAAATCCACTGAAATGGATGGCTTCTCCAACAGTAATTTAAAGTTGCTATTCAAAAACAGCAGATACCACTTTTGCAGTCTAAGTATGGAAGTAAATTTCAACTCAGAAATAATTTTATGGACTTAACTCTGAGCATTTTACTGCATTGCTTCACATCCAGAACCAAAGGTCTGTAAGGAGAATTTACGTTTCTATCCTATGTTATTGTGTTTTTAAGTATGGACACGGAAAGATAAACTCCAAGAATGTTACAACAAAAAATAATGTTGGACCTTGGCCTAGAGCCTTCATCCTTGTTCTAACACCAATTTTCTGTTTCCAAAGCTAACAAAAAAATAAAAAATCTGAGCTCAGATTGCAGTAAATAAAATACAGGTGAATTTTGACTAATTATTCAGTTCCTGAAGTAAAAGCAATAAAAAAAAAATAATTACCTGTATTCTATATATTGGATACTTGGTACAACTGAACTCTGTGCTTCTAANTTTATTAAAATAGATCTTATTCTAGCCAAAGGGACCATTGATTGTAATGTGAAAATACTCATGGTGGACGAAGTTTTCAATCATATGTCTCCTTTAAAATACATTCGATCTCTTAGAAATCTAAACCTGGCTTCTTTGAAAATGAGCTCCAGGTCATATAGGTGTGTTTCAAGAATTTTATATTCTACTCAGTGTATGTTCTCTATCTGTTCTGTAATAAACACTCAGTTTTTTGGCCTGCTTTAATATTCAGCATCCCTGAGGTTAGAAGATTATGTGCAAACAATATTAATGGCATAATTTCTCTTCATATTTCCAACACAGCCTGTCAATAAATCAGGTTTAAATAACTCCCAGTGCTGTAAAATAAGACAATATTTGTGATGTCTCCAGTTGTATTTTGGATATTTATTATAAAATACTTGTGGCATGCAACACTGGAAATGAGTTTTGGTGTACAAAAAGAAACAAAAATTTCTATCCTCTATAGTGTGGGACAAATTAATATTTCAATAAACCTTAATATGGGTTGATAGAGTTAGGAATTCAAAATCAGTAGTATGCTGATATGCTCCAGTTGATGCACATCCATAAATAACTTTAGTTTTACCTACTATGAATACTACTTGAACGCTCTAGTTTATCTGCTTCCTTACAGAAGCATCCTTAAATCATCCCTTGACAGCTAATTGTTTGAACTCCCTCTAGACCTCTCTGTAATAAAAAGCAGTAACATCCTGTGGGACATTTGTTTTATCAGCAGCCCTTTAGCTAACACTCAGGATGAAATCCTCCACTGACTCTCTGTTGCAGTCATAAGACTTTTTCCAGGCACTGATAGAGGAATAGGAACCTTTCTGGTCAGCACACTGGTCATTGCCTAGCAGCCCTACGGCTACAGCAGCAAGTACAGCTCTGGAGCTCTTGCTCAGGCCAGTAACAGCCACATAGTTTAATCCCTCATCTGATAGCCACATCTCTCTCAGAGGACCACAGTCCTCTGCAACCAAACAGTTACCTTGGATAGTTTCTCTGAACCTTCAAGTAGGAACCTGCTTTTATAATCTGCATTCAGCTGTGGGAGTGGCTAGTCCAAAATTGTGAACCTCTACTCACCATTAGCACTTTTGTTGGTCATCAGCAAAGTATTTAATTTTCCTGTCTTGGAAAGTTGCCTTTGGGAGACATTTTTTTCACAGCTGACCAGCTCATTGTAGAAAGAGATCGCTTTATTTGTCAATTTTATGTCAATTTACTTCAACGGGTGAGCTGCTGAAAGGATAACTGCAACTCAGTTGCTGTGTTCTGCACAGTAACATCTTTGACCACTACTGCTAGATTCAAAAATTTGCATTACAAAACTGCTGCTGCATCCCTTTTGGGGTGATGGTCAGAAGTAGGATATGCTGAAAATATATTGGTGGTGAATGTCTGAGATAACCAGGCTGTGTAGTGGATAGCACTGTATATTAGCTCTTTCAGGACACAGTTCATGATATCCTGAAGTAGGTGTCTGAAACAGGGAAGATAAATTACACCTCCGTTGAGTCTGCAGGGAGTCCAGGCTGATTAGTTTAAATGTTGATGTCTCTATTGCAGCTTCATAGAGATAGCAGAGAAGAGTCACACGAAAGGAATGCCTATACAGGAGTAGTTATGCCATCTCTATTGTAATCCAAACATGCAGAATTATCTTCTGTTTGCACAGTTTTATCTACATCATGGATGTTAACATAGCCATTTTACCTGGAAACTGCATTTTTATACTCCATTTGTTATAACTACCCTGATAAGCATCCAGTGATTTTTGGCCTGGTTTCCTTGTGAGTTGCAATCAAAATGGATATTTTTAAGATAAAAAGCAACACTTTTTTTTGGAGTTTCAAAATTAGCATATTCCTAGGGTCTGGTGGAAAAAACCACTATATTAGTCTTCTGAAAAAAGAACATGTTTTTTAGGTTTATGAAGTTTATAAAGGAAAGGAAAGGGGAAAGGAAAGGAAAGAAAAGTGGAAAGGAAAGGGGAAAGGAAAGAGGAAAGGAAAGGAAAGGAAAGGAAAGGAAAGGAAAGGAAAGGAAAGGAAAGGAAAGGAAAGGAAAGGAAAGGAAAGGAAAAAGGAATAGAAAAGAAAAAGGAATAGAAAGGAATGCAAAGGCAGAAAATTAAATCAATGAATAGCCATCTACCAGCTATGTCATTCTAGGATGTAGTTAGTTGATATGCAAAAACTCATATTGTCCGCAAATAGTTAGGAGTGTCACTTTGTTCAAAAACTGTCAAAATATACTTTGGTGGTTATTAACTCTATTTCCACTATTTTATAATGTTCTTTATCTCATATCTGCAGGAGATGAACCCAAGGTAAGGATATGACATTTCATTCATATTTCATTGGGTGAGTACATTTGTTCTACACTTTGGGAACATGCAGAGTTAGAAAAGCAGCTTCAGATTTGCCTGATCCTGAATGTTTCAAAATCAGCTACTGAGGCCTGGCTTTCATGCCAGGCTAGAAAACCAGGTGGAATAATTTCCTATGAAATATATATCATTTCAGTTTTGCTAGTAATGTCATGGGAACTGCTGTATAGAATCTGATCAGTTGTTCCTCTGATCTAAGAACAGTTATAACTATAAGTAACACCAGTTTCTTCAAAGCAAAGTTCAAAAAACACTGTAGTGAGGCCCTATTTAATTATCTGCCTGATGAATGGTCCCTTTTTCCTTTTCTTTAAGACTCTGTTTATGCCTGAAGCCCAAAATATTTCAATGTTTTCCAAAAGAGTTGCTTGAGCTGTGTTTCAACACTCCACTATAAGAGCTGTAAGAACTATAAGGGTTTTTTGCCCATGCACACATGTAAATTCTTTTAGGGATTCAACCATAAAAAAATATTTTACCCCATTCTGGTTTTTCTTTCTTACCATCCCATTGATTGCCATTTGTTCTTTTATTCTGAGGAAAGGGAGGTAGAATTTTACAAAGTATCTATTGATATGCCATGAAACAACACCAACATCTTCTTTTTTTCAATGCTATTTATACTGCATAATAGTACATAATTTGCTCTTCTTACAGTCTCTCTACACTCAGTTTTATCAGACCCAGAAGAGAACTCCCAATAAGTGTTACCAGTTTGGAAGAGATTTACACTGAGTTCATGGAATCTGAAGGAATAAACGAGTTATCCTTTTTTTTTTTTTTCATATTCTGAATGTCTTTGGTAAGAAATAGGTAGAAATTTGAAGTGAAAAGAAAGTTAATACTGAGCAGATTATACTACTGTGGTTAGCTGAATCCTTTCTGCCTTAAATGTCATATTCTGCTCTTCTTTTTTGAAGGAGGTGATGGGGAAAATGGAACTCTTGTTTTGTCCAGGAAGTCAGCAGAAAAGAATCTTTTAGGACCAGCAATAGCAGGGGATGGGTCCTGTGCCATTCTAGATAAAATTACAAATTTAGAAGACAAAAGCATGCTCTCCTTTCCCTTTACACACACAGCTGTGAGGAGGAAGTAGGAATCCTTCAGTTCAGCTCAGAGCTTAACCTGTCTGATCACACCCATACACACACAAAGAATATAATGAGTTGGAAGGGACCCACTTGTCCAGCTCTTCAGTGGATAGCCTGTACAGGGATAGAACTCACAACTTTGATGATATAAGCACTGAGCTTACCTCAAGGTCAGATCTAGAACTATGCATCTGCATGCATTATCAGATTTTCAATTTTTTTTCCTTCTACCTAAAAAAAAAAAAAAAAAAAAATTTAAAAAGTTGGCTTACAGTGCGGAAGGAAGGGAAACTGTGAAATAAATAGGAAGTATAGTTTGAACATCTCAAGAGCTGGAAGTTTCCAAGTAGGCAAAATGCAGGCAAATTCCACATACTAAAGTGCACTAGAAAGCTGTTGTGTCATGTTTGGTGAGGATGTTGACCTTGGAATGTATCCCTATGGGCTTTCCCAAAGAGATGTGCTCACACTGCTGTGCTCCTGCACACCATGCCCCTCACTGTGGCTGCAGTGCTTGTGCTTGAGCTCAGTGAGTGCTATGAAGTACAAGGCTTATCATGACTGTGACAGTATTATTTTTGGACCCTGAGCACAAGCAAACTGCACTTGTAAAGTGTGTTATTTCAATATATTCAGCTTTCTAAAGAAATGTTTAAAGCCAACCCAAGAGAAAACAGTGTTTTCTCTAGATCTTTGTGACAGTGGACTGTGGGAATTTTTGTATTATAATCCTCAGGGGCCTAGTATAATCTCTAATGCCTACAGCCTTAAACTTGTGATAAAAAGGTTGCACTTTACTGAGGAGGTTACAGTCTTCAAATGAGTTCATTGCTAAAGAGAGCACAGTGACTTCAGCTGTACTTTCCAAAAGCCCTTACACAATTAGGTCATTCATTAGAAATTAAACATTTTAAGCAGTTGGAATTTGAATAGGAGACTCCTTAATGTAATGAAATAACTGAATTTAGATTTTCACAAAACAAAATTTTTTTATTTTGCTTAATCCTTTCAGAAACTTTGGCAATACAGAATTTACAATTTCCATCAAAAAACCTTCTTCAGAGAAAATTTTTAATCAAGATTTTCTGGTTATATTTTATTCTATAGGGTCTGTATATTTTGTTCTGCTTTAGGCTTCACTAAAATGATTCAACTTTCATAAAACTCTTCTGAGGAAAGGATTTTAATTAAAAAAAAAATTCCAACTGACTCAAAACACAGGACTATGAAAAAAGTGATAATCCCAGCAATGACTATTACTCTTTCAGTGTGCTTCTCTTAGTCCATAATGCAGATCCCTGACAGTACAGCTGTGTACTGCAGTCAGGGCAAAACCGAGGGCTGATACAGCTGTGATGGCAGTAATCTCTAATGATCCTAGAGCACCTATGCTTACACCAGCAGCACGGCTTGTGGATGATTTTTAGTACTCGTAAAGGGCTTGTTTGACTGATACAGATGCATTCACACAGAAGGTCTTTGCCAGTGTAGTACTGAGGTAAAATATTACTGTGGACATAAGCTCAGATTTTTTAAACCCCATCCAAACGAAAAGAAATCTTTGGGAGAAATGACTCTGCTATTAAATCACTGAGGCACTTGACAGTGGTGATCATGCAGCCTTGCAGGACTCAGGATTATCTGTACAAAAGGCTGGGATCCAGAGAGAGCAAAGAAAAGATGCTCCACCTCCACTGAGGCAAGCACAGGCAGTGTCCTAAAGAGGTGGAGCTGAAGCGGTGAGTGAAACCCTATAAACTCTTCTTTGGTAGATGGTTTGTGACCTTGTGATTTCAGTAGCTGGTTTTAGCAAAATGGAGCTCGCAGCTTGAAACTTAACCCTGCAGGGAAACCCAAGTTTTCTGTTTCAGTGTTTGCTGGGTCACTGTGCTTTCCCATTGTGTCATGGGTTATTCCAGCGCAGAAGGACCAAAAAATAAAATCTTCCGTCCTGAATTACCCTCGCTCTGAATGGTCCAACATTGTAGCAGGACCAGTGAGGTAGAGGATGAATCGCAGTGAGGCACAGGCTTATGAGATAATCTGAGAAAAAATTTCTAGCTCCAGTAACTAGTCCTGTGAATATTTCTGGGGACTTCAGACAATTGAGGCCAGTGGGAAGAGAGGTTTGCTGTTGCACTTGCTATCATGTACACTATGCATTTAGTCACATGTGTAAATCTACCTGATGCCAGTTAGAAATTTTTTTATAATTTTCCCTTTGGAGCTATGGGAGCCATAGTGTCCCACCCTCTGTGAAGGGAAGCAGCTATAATGGTGTGTCTGCCTCTCTTCCCCTCAGGAAGTGGAGCTTCATCTACTCTTGAGCTGACTGACAACAAATGTCTTAAAACTACCCCTATTTCTCCACTATAAATTTTCTGGGTTTGTGCTGTGTCATTCAGACATGGAGCTACTCATATTTCAAAAGGCACACATCTTTCACAAGGCTTGCTGAGAAATAGTAACAGCAGGACTGTTGCCATTGCATGTAGCTGCTATATCTGTGAAACAGCTGGACCTTCTGGCATCCTGATTCCCATTTTCTGGACAGACAGACAGGGTACTGAAAGGTAAGAAAACTTTCAGATGTGGGGAAGCAAGACTAAACAGCAGCAACTCGGCTGTAGGTCCCATGTCTTTCATTTAGTAGCACAGGATGAACAAAGTGAAGTTCTGTTGTGGGGGAGGGATGGTGACTTCTGTGAATGTTGCAGGCACCAAAATGTATTTATCAAGAATATGTTATTTTTCTATCAAGAAGTTAAAAAAGTATACCTTGATTTCTAACCTTCCTGATTTTGACTCATTTGGTAGTGGTCAGGTGTTAACTTCCTTGTTTTCCTTTACCAGGACTGACTAGGGGGGTCAACTACTCATTTGTTTTTTCTCACTGCCAATATTTTACTCATGAGCAGTATAAACACCTAAGTGAGAATGTCATGACTGAAGGAGAATTAAGCATACTAATCTGGTCTCCATGCCAGCCATTAATATACTATATATCCTGTCTCCACTTCACTTTCATATTCGTTACTTCTTTAATGAAAAAAAAAGGATATTTTAATGGTCAAAAAATTCTAAATGATTAATGGTACATCAGTTAATGACATTTTAAAAGTATTTCAGGCTGGAAATGTGACACTACAATCATTAAAAATCAGATTCAATTTCCAAAGGTCCTAATCTTAAACTTTATACTGCTGGCAGAAACATAAAATGATATCCCGTAAGCGCGGGTGCTTCTGTATGATGGAAAAGCTCAGGAGTTTTGTGAGTGCTGCCAGAAAATAATGTGTTCTCGGAAATTCTGGAAGTTGAGCAGGAAGATAACTGATGAGGATATGACAAGGCAAATGAACAAATTGTTCGGTATAGAGGAATGCTTAATACAGAGAGATCTTTTTCTCTGAGACATTGTTTGGGGTCCAAGAGTAGCATAATGGCTCCAAATGGATAAAAACAACAGTAAATCCCATTCTCATGCATTATGCATAAGCTCTCGCTATTGGAGTTTGCACCACCATCTGGTGTTTAATTATTCCCGCTTTACACCACACGGTGGTGTGAATCTAATGAAATGAATATGTACATTATAATAATTTGGTGCATAGATTCTGGTTTGCTAATTATTAGGTGCCAGGCGTCCTTTTCTAAAACTGAAAGTTTAAATTCATTCTAAAAAATAACTGTTTCTGTAGGCTTTCACTGGCAAATACGACGACAATTACTTGTTCCATTCTCTAAAGATCCATTATTTCTATATGGCTGGTTGAGTTTCTCTAACATCTGTACAACATAAATTAATTATACAGTAGTGTCAGAATTCACGTTATCACACACTGTTAGTATTGTCAGAAAGGATCTTGTCTGTATGTAGTTTTGAAAAGATATATATATGTCTATATGTATATGTATCTGTATATATATGAATATATGTATATATGTATATATGTACATACATACACATACTTTGGTATTGAATGCCTCTCTTCCTCTCTCCCTTGCTGACACAGTGGCTGTCGCTATCTGCATGAAGTTTTGCTCTGTATCCAGGTTATTTTTTTCCACATTATCACCTGTAGACCATTAGATTTCAATCTGTCATCAGTGTATCTGAAACCAATATCCTGTGTTATTAGTTAGGATGGTAGTTTCTAGCTGGCAATAAGCCCTGCTGTGAAGAGTGAGACTCCTCAGCAAGTGCAGCGTTTCCACTGCTCCCAGAAAGGACGTTGAAAAATGACTGGGTCCCCCATTGACAAATAAATATGCCCACATATTTTTCTGTTAACAAATGTTTTCATAAACTGAGATACAATGTAAGGAGGGTCAGCAGGATTTTCTGCAATAATCACTAAGAAAACTTGGAAGGCTTTAGCAGTATGTTCAATGGTGTTACTTCCTACCAGATGATGGTTATCTGGTACAATAATGTTAAGGGACATCTAGATAACCAATGCATCCAGCAGTGTTACAACTTACAAATTTAATTTACTCTTCTGTGTTTTGATATACTTTTTATCTCAGTGATTTGTGAACTTGTGAGCAAATTCACAAGGTTAGTTGTGAATTATGTATATAGCACTACATATATATATATAAATATAGAGAGAGCACTAAAAACATGTCTAAAAGCTGTGAAAGTTCATATTTGCAAAGATATTTGAGAAAATAAACCAAAGTAGAATGGTAAAAGACTCTAAGAGCCTGGAAAAAAAGTATTTTGATGTGGTGGTTTGGTGTTTTTTTCACCTTTGAAAATTTTCCAATTATTTTACCTAAGCTTTACCTTGAACTGTATTTCAGTAATCTTAAAAGAAATAAAGATAAAAAGAATTAGAAACCATAGTGCTCAGATAATTTTCGATTAAGACTAAAACCTCAGTTTCATATTATCTTGACAATTCAAATTACCCCATCTTTCTTTCCTTTCTCCTGTTCATGAAAATTTTGATAACACATATTAACTTGCAAGCAATGCTTGTTAGAAAATGAAGAAAACATTACCGCTCAAAAGAGCATTTTTCAGTCTTCTGTAAGAAACAAAAAAAGCTTTGTTAAACTATTCATTCATTATTATGTGTGTTTGAATCAACAATCTTTTGAAATTAATATATAGATTTAAAAGGCATGAAGAAAACTATAGTTTATAGCATACATTACAGAAAGTGTATGTATTATAATAGCAGAAACATTCCATTGAAATTAATGTACTTATCCATAACATGAAAAGAATTCTTTCACTCTCCCAACTTTAAAATTTTTATGAATACAATTAAAGTAGAAATTCTAAATTAAGTAATATCATCAAATCTGAATGCTTACAAAATATATTACTTACAGTACCAGCAGCTGAGCAAATACTCTGTCATTTTCATTTTGTTATAAAAAAAGGAAAAAATACCATTATATTCACCATTTTTCAAATATCCATATTTGAATATTATAAAAGCTAAACAAATGCACATATAGAACATTTCTTTATAGTCACAGTGGGTATAAAAGTGATTTTCATAAAAATCATTAATACAGTATTTTCTGATACAGGCTCTCATTTTTTTTGTGTGTGTAAAACAGTGGTAAAAAGAATTTGAATGGAATAAAGACTGTCTTGGAAATAAATCTCACTTTTTTTTTTTTAGAGAAAACTAAATAAGAAGCTATCAAAAAGTCTAAGAACATCCAGCAGTTGCTTTTGACATAGAGTATGTTGCTTCCCAACTACTTCTGTCTCCAGGAACTATTCTGTATTCAATGGTCCTGGAGAAAGTGGGAATGTTGTGACATCTGTGTCAGCACAATGGGCTACCAGGGGGCCTCAAAAAGTTCAGGTCATATTTCTAGTTCTTGAAGAAATTAGGAAAAGGAGTCCTTGGGGTTAAACTTAGTATTATCTCATCAGCATTATCTCATCAGCATTCAGTACCACAGCTATGCCATGAAGGAGAAAAAATAACAGAGAAACATGAGAAGAGGAATAGATAAAAGACAAGCACTGAGAGGAAAAACATGTTGTTTCTTAATTGAGCTGGAGGAGGGGAAGACGTTGCTTGCAGGTCTCTTTTGATGAGAAACCTTCTTGTGCCCATGACTATGTAGGTTAAAAATATAGTGCTGTCTCTAATATACAGTCAAATTGCAATTCTTATGTGGTAAATCAATGGTGAAAATTCAGGAAGAAAACAAGAGGAGGAAGTGAGGAAAAATATAATTCAGCAATGTGAATACTCGTGTGAAGTAGAAGGTTAATTTATCTGACTGAAAACATCATCGTAACGTCTTTGAAGTTGTACATATTTACATCAGCTAAGATTTTCTCTCCCTTCTTCTTTCTCTCAATGTCTCAGGGAGAAAGCCTTTCTCCCCACCCTATCCCAAAGTGTCTCTGATGGTGTTTGTAATTTGCACACAAAATGGCAAGCAGGGAAGACCCCACAAACTTGTAAGGGTATTAGATTCAGTGTTAAGTCTTTGTCTCATACCTGACTTTTTTTCTGAGCCATCTAAACTGCACATATTATTGATGTTACAATTTTCTTTTTTTTTCTTCCTCTTTACTCTTTAGACAACAGCATCCCTACCTATTATCTGGGCTGGACCAAAGAGAATTCTGAAATGAAATTTTCAATGTATTCTATTTGCAGACTCAGAATAAACATGGCAAGAACAGCCACTGTAATGTCATTTTTAGCACTTTGGCTCACAGGTGGCAGGGGAAGGTATAGAAACTGTAAAAATAAAAAAAAAAAAAGCACTCCCTACAAACAAACCAGTAAAGAAAATATCCTTCAACTTGGGATAAAGGTTGGGCTTGGGGCAGAGGCTTGATATTGCTCTTGTTGTAACTAATCCTAATGCAATGTTTTCTAATTATAGAATAAACATTGCCTCTCGTTTGGAGCTGCCTGTCAGCCCACTCTACGGGAGAAATCGCCATATGGACGGCTCTGCAGACGGCTGGGCAGTGGCGTGTGTACAGCTGTGCAGGACGAGCACCCAGGTGTTTCAGCCTGCCTGTGATAGGCAGCCAGCAGGCAGTTCTGCAAGGGTGGGGAGGGAAACTCAGTCAGGGTGAAAGAAACCGGCAAGATGGGATTTGACAGGAAATAGCAATAATAATAAATAACATTAATGGATAAAAATAAAGTGCTCTTTTTTTTTGCTTTTTTTTCCAGGTCAGATCAGGGTTTTCTATAAGGAACAAAGTCTGATCTTGTTTAAGGTTTGCTGAGACTGTAAATAAGAAATATGAATATAACACAAGTGCAGGTATCCATGAGGTTTCTCAAAATCATGTTAAAAATAGAGAAAAAGGATGGAGCTGCTTTGCTTCCACATGAACTAAATAAGCATACCTGAAACAGACAGCATCAATTTCTATCCCCAGATTTTCTCAACTCCCATTCCTGGATCCTCTGCTACCTGATTACAGTGGCTCAGCTAATACAGGTTTTATGCTAAATATACTACTTAGACCATAGGGAATGCAAAGTCACCTCCTTGACTGCATCCAAGTCTCTTTTGACTTAGGCTGGTGAAGCTGCTGTAGAAATCTGAGCTCCTTTCTGTCACAGCTGAATCTGGAAAAGATACGTTTTATGCTACTGTCAGCTGAATCCTGCACACAGCTGCATCCAGATTCAGATATAACCATATACACAAATAACAGTGCTGTGAAGCTGTGAGCACAAAGGAAATACAGATTGAAAAAGCTATTACAAAGTGCCAGAGAGTGTTTTGTGCTGTACAAAAATACTTATTACTAAGTATTTGCACTGGTTACATAGCTTTAGAAATGTTTTAAAGGATGCTTTTAACCAATGCATGAATATGATGAGGAGCACCTGTAAATATTTTTGATTATCAGTCAGTATATGTAGACTGTTATTTTGCTTCGGGCTGAAAAACTTGGAAGAATACTTTGACAAAAATACATTTTAAAAACACAGCAAAAATTAGCATTATATGTAACATATATGCAGTTTTCTTAAATGCAAAATAGTACGTTAATGAAAACCAATGTTAACCTTTTTTACTTTTAAATGTCGTCTTACATTATATACACTATTGACCTTATTATACATTGGGAAAAAACCAGAGAAAATTAGGAATGCCAGCCTAAGAATCTTTGAACTTTTAACAAGGGTGGACTCCCCACTTCCTACAATAATCATCCTAAGCTTGACAGACTTTTGAGTGATTTAGCACAATGGCCAGTGTTTCAGGAGTCTGTACCAGTGGAAATATGGACTGAGGAGTGACGTAGAAGTGAATTAAACAAGCTTGAGTTTTGGTCATTAGTTTTTAACAAGTCAGAAAACATCCATCCTCTTAATCTTGACAAGAATTGAGTGTTATAGAAAGTCCAATGTAGGATTTATCTTATCTAAGAGTGATCAAATAAAAATTACACTTCTTGGAATTCTCCTCTCCTTCCATGGAGACTTAGAAATGAGAAAAGTTGCCTTCTGGATATGCGTCTTGCTCTTCAGTGATTACAAAAGGAGACGTTCATAGACTAAGCTAGCTCTTAAATAGCAGCACTAAGAGGGATGAATCCCATCTGTGGGGTGAGATTTTCGAAAGTGCTTACACGACTTCTGTGTTTACTCTTCATAGGCTCCCTGGAAATCTTTGTTTCTTGTATTTCAAGTTTATTTGTATGCCAATAAAATGAATGGACAAGCACCTTACCAAAATCCAAATATGCTGATTATGTCCTTAATTTTCAGTTCATTTTTTTAAGCATAATTTTACTATTTCCTTGCCTGTTTCTTTGTTAGCTCATACTTGGGAAAGCAGAGCAGAAAATGTATGCATCCACACAGGGATACAGATTTCAAAAGTATAATCGAAGAAACATCATAGAACTTTCAGTAAAATTGCTCAGGGAAAGAGAAAGTAATCCCAATGATTTTGCACTACTACACATAAAAAAAATTTCCTCTGTAACTAGGGACCAGTGATTGTTTTATAGTCCAAGTCGTTAAAGTAGTTATTTTATATACACTAAAGAAAATAGCTAAAGAAAATTGCAAGCTGAACTCAGTCATACTCAACATCTCTATTTGATTATTAAATATAATTTGCTTAAAAATAGGATGCAATATTGTGTTCTATTAATTATATTCCTGAGACAAGGGGATGCTTTCCAGATTAAAAATTGATGCACAGTACAAGGATTTAATTCCTGAGTGGTAAAGCACACCTTTCTCCATAGCACTACTGCATTTCACAACCCCCACCTCATGACTTAGTTCCGGAGCCAATGTTAAAGCCCTTGAGCACCTAAATTCCCATTAGTGAAGTTCTCCTAGCCACTTAATCCTGGCGTGCACAATAGTTTAATTCTGTTAGCATTAAAGAGTGAGGTGCCAAGATCCTGCTTAAATCTTAGCTTGATTAATAAAACAAGTATTTCCAGAACAGTTTTACCTGGATAGATCCACAGTGTAGCCAGACTGTAAGAAAGGTAAAGCTGTAATGTTAAAGGGGCAATTCAGTGGTTGGTGAGATGTGAGGGAGCTAAATTTTGAATTTTCTTCTGACTGAACCCAAGCTGCCTGAGGGTACCACTGATAAGGTATTCCAGGGTGGGAATTTCTCAGCCTCTTCTGTCTCATTTACCAGGAAATAATTGAATAACAGAGGAGCCAGAGGTACAGCAGAACAATTTGCCAGCCTGCCAGTTAGACCACTCACCTGGAATGTGGGATCACCCCCTACTCAAGGGAATGTAAATGATCCAGAAAGAGTGAACAGCTTCATCAGATAGAAATGTAAGTGTTCCCCCCTCTTTAACCAGGTGGTTTCCATTTACATCGTAGATGATTGTTTATGCCACTTTAGTGAAGGGGGAAGGGAAAGGGAAAGCAGGGAGTGGGAATTATATATTCCTTGCTATATTGTGACTTCTTTAGGTGAGATAAAGAAGGCACAGGAGGAAAAACATCTATATTAAAGACACCAATCTTAGTGCTAATGCTTAATCCGAGACCCGTGAATGTTTCTGAAAGCTGAACAAATATCAGCAATAGTGATTCTTATGTCCTTGGAAGAGTATATCTTTTAGGAATTTCTGATTAAATAGAGCTCTTCAAGAGTCTTATGATATTCCAAAACCATAACTGGAAATTTTTGTGCTCCATTTTCTTCCCTGTAGTCAGATATTCCTATGATTTCCTTTGAAAGATTCTGATACTTGTTGGACACTTCCTTGCATGACCTCAACTCAATATATCTACAGAAAATTAGACAATAAAAGTGACTGATCAGTGCACTGAAGGAGCTTCATAAGCCAACAATGAAGCAACATCAGAGTTGGGGTAAGGAGGGAACTCAAAATCCTACCCAACACTGTAGAAAAAAGCAAGACCAGCAATTACAGTAGTTCAGATTGGCAGAGATCTAGCCACTTCATTTTAGCTTTGTGTTCTCTTTTAGGTACCCTGATTACTTTGGGCATGTGAAACATATACATCTTCATCTACTGTGTAGAACTGTGAGTTATTAAACTTATTAAGTAGTCATATGCCTGAAGACGAGCATCCAAATCTCTGCTACAAGCCTATCCCAATTTCCTTTTCTAAATTTCATGAGACAGACTCTAAACTGGTATCAGGAAATATGTTCCCGAGGAACCATTCACCAAGATTCTTTATGCAACTCAGTCTAAGCATCTCCATAACTGGATATAAAAAGAAGCTTTTTGTTTTATTTTTTTAATCATTGTACCATGAGAAATTACTTCCCTGTTGTATCTGCTTTTACTTTTGTTGTTTCCAGACTGAGACTCTGACCTTGCAAACATCTAATTTTGAGCATGTGAGGAGTTCCTTGGAGTTCAAGAAGGGCAACAGAAGTGACCAAAGACATCTGACCCCAATTTAAACCTTAATCCCATGAAGATTTTTGAATATGAAACCAATATGACTATTCACACAGCTAAACATAGGAATGTGAACTCTTTACAAGGTTGGGACCTGCTGGAACAGGCTCTTTTAATTTCATTTAGTGCAGGAATTCCATGTTTCTGACAATTTTGTTGTTCTTCTTTAACCTTGCATATTATTGTTTTGATGTTTGGGAAAGATGATTATCTCAGAGGTTTCAGCAGGACCAAAGGTGTTTGGCTGAGCTTTCCAATATCTGTCAATAGCATCCTGTTAGAAAACAGAATTTCCACAGTTCTGCAATCTTCAGCTATCTGCTAATATTATAATGCATTCACTTGCATCATTGAACCTTCACAGAACTCGGGTTTCTAGTGCAGAATAGGCTTGTGCTGTGAAGTATTATCTCCACATCTATCTTTAATTTTCTTTTCATAGTATTAGTCCTCATTAATCCATTCCTAGTTGCCTTGTATTTAAAAATAGAAGTTATTAAAGTGGATTTCTCTTAACTGTGTAGTAAATAAACTATATAGGCCATTTGGTTCTTAAACTTATGTCGTTATAAGTGTATAATTATTCATCTATATGTGTACACAAGTAAAGATAGACAATTTTATATTTTTTTAATAAAACAGAAAATTATGTTAAATAAAATTCCATTGTTTCTATAGTGCATAAAACCTATTTAGAGGACTTCATTAATATGCGAGAAACATGCAACCTGTCAATTTAATTTTAAAATCCATCCTTAGTGTCCACCTTTTTGCAGGTTTTTTTTTGAAAATCCAAGTTTAGGAATTCATGGTGTGATACACTCTGCCTTAAAAAGAAATCCTATATTTTGTACTTTTGAAATAGCCTAATTCCTAAAGCATTTAAATACAGTATTTTCATTCTTGGATTAAAATCTCCTGGGTGCTTAATTTTAATTGCCCAGACATATGTATTGCATTCACACCAGGCAGTGCAAATAGACACCCAAACTCTGTCAAAGCCTTTAGAGAAGCATGACAAATATGAACTATGAGATTATATTTAGCATCCTCTGGCATGCTGTCTGTTGATTGGGATTTTTTTTTTTTCTATGAAGGGTTGATACAGACTAGTGGTAGAATCCTGTTCTAGGTCCTAAGCTACTCAGCAAGAGGGGACAGAACACTTACATGCTGCCAAAGTGCCCAAACTCTCAGGTCTGGGGAGTTTTGCAACATTCAGCATGTTTACAATCAAGCAGTTAAAAGCCATGGGGCAAGAGCAAAGGAAGACTGGTATTTATCTGCTAAAAAAGGAGCTAGTTGAAAATGAA